>JAWPHD010001644.1:0-303638 GCA_037043455.1 Cyrtodaria siliqua
GCACATGATAATTGAGCATCCCCTAGGCAATAATTTGAAATTAATGTTTGAAATGAATTGTCCTTAATCGTTTTGTCACTATGGGTGTGTCAGATTTTTAAAGGGATATTGTTTAAAAAATATATAAATCACATTGAGATCTTTAGCTTGACAATAACTGTACCAATTGCTTACCTCTCTGATACTACACCATAGATCATTTTATATCCGTTTGAGGTTGTATAACATGTTCTAGTGAAAGCTTTATATTTCAGATCATTATGTGGTTTCATCACAGTTGATAACAATTGCCGACATAGTTTAGCAAAAAGTGGTATCTAGTCATTGACGAGAGGCTATAAACATGATTGAACATAGTAAGGTTTAATCAACTAACCAAAATAATGGCTTCGACAAAGGATGGCGACTCTGACGGATCCTTCACTCCGTCGGAGACTAGTGATGCAGAAGAGAGAAGTGAAAGGGACTCTGATTATGAAACGGAGGAAGAAGACAGAACGTAAGTTACAGATGACTTATGCATCAGTTTATTTTAACTGCAGAAGAAAATTTCATCTATGTATATACATTTATTTTTCCAACTGAACTTTATAAATAGCAGTCATGTTGGATCTGGGAGTAAGTACGGTATACTTGCTTCATGAGAGCTGCAAGAAAAACACATGCACTTTCTGTAAATTCAAACGGAAGTGTGACATCAGGAAAATGAAAACCCCAAAAAACATCTGTTGTCTGTGAATTCAAGCATTCACATATCTGTTGTAAATTCAAACATTCATAAGAGACTAGGTAAGTGTGACACAAGTGTGACCTCAGGAAAATGGAAACAACTTTGGTTACATAAAGAAATCTTTATTTTGCTAAAATGTTGTATGTTATGAACATAAGAATAGATTAAAACTACTCAAAAAAATTTATATGCATAACTTTTTAAGTTTTTAACATGTTTAAAAACTTTAACTCAAAAGAGAACATTGTTTTTCAGATCCAAGTCTTCCCTGAACATACAGTGGACGGGCTATGGCAAGAAGACTCCTGTGATCATCTTCAATGCAGATTGTATGTTCAACAAACGGTTAAACATGCGCACAGTTGGAGGTAGGTCGATGTGTATTCATAAAAGAGATACATTGGTTGCATATATGTAGCTTGAAATTATTACTTAAGCTCTTTCAAAGTATAGATTTAAACATCTAACAGGAAAAGTAGCATTCAAGGACGACAGTCAACCACAAACACATACAGAAACAAAGAACAACTTTTAAGATGAATAAAAGGCCAAATAAGTCATCACAAACATAAAAGGGTTGACAGTGGAATGGTCAGTGGCAAAAAAGGCCGCTGGGGGTTTAAGAAAACAACCATGAAAGGTTAAAAATGGGGAAGGGTCTCCAGTGTTTTATCTGGGCTGTTTTAACAGCAGATATTTGGTCATATTACCAATGCCAAAACATACATACTTTCATACTTAAATGTTTTTCCAATTGACAGGGAAAAGTTTTTAAAAAATGTGTAAATTGAATTATTGAGTAAGAAATATTTTTAAATGGGACTGTTGACCTTAAAGATACAGTTATGAAATGACTGTTTTTTCTGTATTTTTCCTCAGTTTTAAGTTGAATTTGTGTTTAAGAGCACACCAACACAAAAAGGTTACATGGCGCCAACAGGAATGAACATTCCAGACACACCCTCTGTTTACATCGAGATAAAAAAAAAGCAGAATGGGCATAGAACCTTCTTTAATACCTGGAAAACTACTGAGTTGCTCCGAAATATGTTGTAAACACTCCATTTTTCAGAAAAACTGCACTAAAATTCCCAGTCGTGATGGTATGGGTTTTGCCTCCAAAGTATTGAGGAAAACACTGGTCTCTAAATGAATTTGATATATTTAAAATAATAAAATAATATATTTCAGTTGTTTTAATATACTTATGTCTTCATTGGAAAGGAAAGACTGTTTTCATATTGGAGATTGTTAATAATCTTTGGTATTAATAATAATATTATTTTGCTTCAGTTGGTTACACCTGGCTATACATGCAGGAGCGCTTTAGGAGAACCTATTTCAATGGGGCAGAAATTTGGCCTCTTACTATTTGCAAAAAACTCTTTATTTTGCCAATTCTGGGTAAAAATATTTGCAATCTAAAAAAACAACAACAAAAAACAGCTTAGGAAGTGACTTTTTATTGTTTGTTTGTATGTTAAAATCATTGCTAAATTGAATACCTGATTGATATTATACCTAAAGCATACATTTTAGTAAATATTTCCTCTTAACAAACAATGCCCTTAATGGCGAACATCTCGCCCTTTTTTTCCCAATTTTGACAATCTCGCACTTTTCCCCCCAAAAATCACCAGGCCTTTTGCCAATTTTCTCGAAAAAAACTCTGACATGTTCATGCCTCGTGTGGTTCCGGGGACCCTGTTTGGTAACAGGGCAAAGAATAGTGCAGATTCCGTTAGAGGAAGGCAGAGGGGTAGAACCCCCACCCACTCAAATTCTTGTTCATTTTATAATTTGTTCATGCTCATTAAAGGTCTTCATCATGACCTCTGCATTGTTTCAGGTGCCATCTCGCTCATATCACTAGAGCATTGGCAAAAAAACTATAACGTGGCTCCAGCGTAAATGGAGTGTCTACAATAGAATTTGCATAAACTCTGCAGTTCAGGGTGAGAAGGTTCTAGGCCTGTTCTCCATATTTTATCTCGATGTACATGGAGGATGAGCCTGGCATGTTCATTCCTGTTAGGCGCCATATAACCTTTCATTTGTTGGTGCGCCTTAAAACCGCAATTCAATTCAATTCTGACATGTTCATCAATCTACTTTTTCAGAACGGTACCACATGGCCTACAAGTTTGGTAACTCTGAGTGCAAAATTGTACGCAATATATTCAATGCTCATGGATTTCACGAAGTTCATCCCAACAGTTCGGACTACAATCTTGTCTGGACAGGTGCTCATCTCAAACCATTCACTCTACGCAGTCTTTCAGAATTTCAAAAAATCAACCATTTTCCACGGTAAGCATTGTAACCTGTATTTGTTGCCATTTACATTTACAAATGATTCCACACAACAAAACCACATCATTAAAAGTTTAAATGGCAATAGAGGAAATATGTACATCTAAATGAGACGAAACATACATTAAAAAAGTTACTTCAGGGTATACCAACCTTGGACAGTCGTTGATAAAAGCATAGAAGGGAATTTAAATCAAATCAGTTTATGTTCTAAATTTCATTATCTCATCAAATTACTCACAGAGTGCTTTCCCTATTTGATTAAGATAACTATTGCATGATCCCATCAATCTATTAAAGTTTTTGGTTAGCCTGCCATATTTATTTAATTAGTTAATTATATTTTTTTTATTGTTGTGTAGTGCAAATAATGTATTAAGCATAATACAAACCCATCATAGAATTAAGACATTATATCATTTTGCAGATCTTATGAATTAACAAGAAAGGACCGACTTTACAAGAATATCCAGAGAATGCAACAGCTGAAGGTAAACGTTAATTACAAAAAGTATGAGCGACCAAATATATCTATATGTCTAGGTTAATTTTCACTTGTTGTTTCCTGCATGGCATGACAAGACCTTTAGTGATAATCTTTTTGTCAATCAGCTGATAATTCTTTACACATCAGACAGTTACTTAGCAGCATTTAGGACCAGTGCATGCTATCAGATCTGTCAATGTGATGTATACATCAATGGCTACTATATTACGAGGATTTTATTGACTTAGCAGTCACAATGTCATCCGGGTGTATGTCGACCTACTTCCGACGAAATATTGGTCACGCCCGGTCTCCATTACGACATTCGTATCTTGCTTTTTTCTCGAAGGATTTTCACCAAACTTCATCAGAATGTTCCTTAGATGCATCTAACATCATTTGCAAAATTTCGAGTCGCTGTCACCTACTTTTGACGAAATATATATAGGTCACATCCAGTCTCCGCTACAACATGCGTATCTTGCGTCTTTCTCGCAGGATTTCCACCAAACTTCACCAGAAGGTTCCTTATAATATATGCATCTAACATCATAGCAAAATTTGTGTTCACTTTACTTACTTTCAACGAAATATAGGTCACATTCGGTCTCTGCTATGACATGCATTCCCCACCGTTAATGACATTAATTTTATATCTCTTGGGATTGACATTGGTGTTGGTCGTATCAAAAATCTGGACCTTTATAATAGGGCTCGATATGTAGGCCATTCCTTCTTAATCTAGTGTTGATTTAACCATTTGCATGTTTTGTTTTGCAGGGTACAAAGAATTTTGATATCATTCCCAACAGCTATGTGTTGCCTGGGGAATACCAAGACTTCTGTAGTAAGTTTTCTCATAAATTCTGTGACATTGACTTAGTTAACTGCACATTGAAATCGATAATAGTTGTACGGTCTTAACTGGATATTAAATTATGATAGTGTGGTTATAACAGCCACCAATTTCTGCCAATACTTTACTAGGTCTGTCCAGATAGTGATAAGGTCTATGTTACTGCCAAAAACACCTTTAGCTTTTGTTTCTGAGCTTTTTGTTTCCCAAATTCTGATTACATAAAAAACATTTGAAAAATTAGTTTAGTTAATTCTTCTTAATATCTAGCTGTCATTTTAAATTTTGGACATCAGGGCCCAGTTGTTCAAAGATCGGTTAACTTAACCGAGTGTTAAGTCAAAATTTCAAATCTCTCTGAATTTCCGATAAATGAATATTTTTTATGAGAAATTGAGCACGCAAAAGCATTATGTTAAGAAGAAATGCAAATTAAAAACTTTTAGTAGTATAAAACATATTTTTTATGATAAAATGCACTTTGAAAGTTTACACTCACCAATGATTAAGCTAACCGATCTTTGAACAACTGGGCCCTGATCGGTCTGTATTAAAAATAGGATTATTATGTAAAATAATTATATTTCAGCTTCCTTCCTAAAGGACAAAGGCCCATGGATAGTGAAACCTGTGGCATCATCTAGAGGAAGGGGTATCTTTCTTGTTAATCATGTAAGTTAATGGTAACAGAAATTAAAATAATGGTAACATCCTTAAATGATTATTAACTTTATCATGTAATCACTTGTATTTATACAGGGAAGACTGGGAATTTGAGATCCTGAGTCACATTTTTATGATAAAACAATAGGGAAACAAATAAATATACAGAATCATATTTCACGGCCGCCAGTATACGGTATCATATATCACAGCCTTATAGGCAATCAAAATTGAAATTACTGAAAAGGGACACTGAGCATTCTGTTAAAATGCTGTTAACATGCTGTGGCTTTGTACCAAAACTTAGCACCTTTGTGGCCTGGATAATAAAGACGCTGCGTCTAAAACTTTCTTGTCTCTCACCGCTATGACTTGTAAAGTGAGAACGTGTTCTTACGGATGTGGGGAGGTATTCAGTACTGGGGTTGTCTCTACAACAACAAAATTGACCGTCATATATGGTCTAACATGTGCTAAAAATGACATAGCACACTATTCAAACCAAAAAATGTGCCAAAGCTTGTTAGCATTAAAATGACACTTAAGTACATCTTGCAATGATTTTTGTGACTGTCTATTCTCACAGATGTTAACATTTGAGTGTTATATTTAATATCCATTATTGTCTTGTAGCCTGACCAGATCCCGCTGGATGAGAACATTATCGTGTGTCGTTATGTAGCCAACCCTCTACTTATTGATGGGTTCAAGTTTGATGTGCGATTGTATGTAGCCGTCACGTCGTATGATCCTCTACAGATATATCTGTTTGAAGAAGGACTCACAAGGTATGCAGTGTTGTTTGTGAATTGTTTTGTTTTCAGCTGTTAAGTTTTTGTCTCGAGTTTCAGTGGCAAAGGGACTATAAATTTTATAATTACAAACACACACAAACATGCTGATCTCAGTCTTAAATGTAATATCTCACATAATTGGATACTTCCATATTGTCCTGTGTACGTTTCATTGAGCTAATCGTTCATTATTCTACGATATTAACATTGACAAGCACTGATAATGAGCTACTTCCAGCTGTAAAGAAACGGAAAATGCCTGGTGTTATCATGAAAAGGAATTGTCATCTATACGGAAATGGTAAAAATCTTCAGAAAACGTTTGATGTTTTTAATGATGTCAACCGATGATTGATTTTGCAACAAATAATCATATGCACAAAATGAAACTGAAAGACAAAATACAAATTCCAACCAGTGATATAGAAATAACACAATTACATGCATCCAATAATAAACACTTTGTATCGATGAAAGAACATTGTATACAATAAAAAGTCAAGCTTGTCGTCCTTTGCCAAAACGATTTATTCCAAGTAGTATTGTGCCATACAAATTAAATGATCTTTAGAATAATGTGCATTTGGAGAAAGTCTTTTTTTTAATATATCTTCTGAATAAAGATTCTATTAAAACATTTGTGTACCACGGTGAAGTAAATGTTCATGTTGTAATGGTTATATATTTTGACAGGTTCACCACAGTGAAGTTAACATTATAATGTTGTAATGTTTATACCTCGACAGGTTCACCACAGTCAAGTAAACGTTCATTATATTTTGACAGGTTTGCCACGGTGAAGTACGAGAAGAGCGGAAGACATATACGTAACCAATGTATGCATCTCACCAACTATAGTGTCAACAAGAAAAACGAAGAATATGTAAAGTGAGTTCAAAATAATGTTATCTCTTAGCAACTGTCATTCCCCACAGGAGGTGGAAAGTTTCCAGTGGTAGCTTCGAAACTGAATACTATGTTTTTTATGTAATTGAATGGGGATAGAGGTAGAGATTATTTAACTGCTGGGATCGATTATAGGGAAATCCTTAACGAGATGATAGGCGGGTGGTTCTTTTCATGAAAGAGCGTAAGCGAGTGAGTGAAAAAACAACACACGCCTACCATCGAGTGAAGGATTTCCATATAATCGATCACAACAGTTAAATTATCTATTTATTACATTTTTAATCAGATTATGTATGATTTTAACCAGAATTTGTGTTGAAAATGACGTAAAACACTATACAAACAAATTATTTAGCGTTATCGGCGGATGGCGTCAACGTCACCAACACGTTATTGACATCATAACTCAATATCGCAGTTAGTTATTTTTGTTACTAATATTTAGCAATTATTAATAATCTTACAATCAGAAATTCTAATTTTTCACCCATAGAAATGTAATAAAACATGATATTCATTCCAAGTAATCATCCTCATTTCCAATATTATCATTTTTTGCTCCTCACTATTCCTCATAGCAACCTGATATGACCAAAATTGTTAAACGCCATTCATTCACACAGGGAGTAAATATTGTGCATGCAATTTTGCTTCTGTCTGAGGAGTATGTTTTTCCCGCTTCCACGCCCGTTGGTATGCACTTCTGCTTCCATTAATGAATTACTGCTTAGCCAAAAAAGTGTGTTTTATATTTCATGAAAATACAGTTGGTGCATGACGTTTACATAAAGAAAGAAGAATGCTTATTTATTTAATTATTGGATATATAGAGGTTTCGCATTCGTGAAAATATAAAGTTTTTTCACTTCTCGATGAAATAAAATATGTTATTCACTTCAAAACAACAAATTTTCTTCTTATTTTTGATTTTACAAACAATTTTGAAGAGAAGAATTACAAGGGAAGCAACTCTTTTGTTTTTTAAAAAAAGTAGTACCCGCAGCTACTGTGAAAGTGAAATAACACTTTTATTTCACTGATAAAATACAGTATTTCATTGCTTATCATAAAATATAAATGTTAATTATTCCAGAAACGATGATGCGGATGTTGAGGACTATGGTAACAAATGGTCTCTGGGAGCCATGTTGCGATATCTACGCTCTAATGGCAGAGATACAGCAGGTATAGGCGGCTGCATGTAAAACCAGCACACTTCGACACATTTTGATCTCCTCAATGAAAATTTACATTTATGTTTAAATGATACATAGAATACATATTGGAGTAGTTGTCAGAAGTGATTGAAACAAAAAAAGGAGCAATGCGATGAGATTTTCCTTTTAGGGTACATTGTTTGCTGTGTATCTGGTACAGGTATATGGTGAATAATCAGTTGTTAATAGTGTGTCCTCTCTCTATAGTGAAGAGCTTTACGTGGTCCGTGTATTAACTTTCATACCCCATCCAACCCCTTCTCTGAGAATGATTGGGGTATGAAATAAAACCTTAATTTTGGCTTTAAAAGTTTACATATTGTAAAATTAAAACATTTAATCTGTAATTTTAAACAGGTTGGCGCATGTTTTCATTAAAAAACGTTTTAAACCTGTTTCATTTTCGAAATATCCGTTACAAAATCCTGCTAATATAAGCTTTCATATCGCTTAATGAGGCAGGACCGCATAATGGGTTAGAGTGCTTCACTAAGCACGAGTTTAATGAATGAATTGAATTGAATGTTGTTTAACGGCTCATCAACACAGTATAGGTTATTTAGAGCTGCCCCAGAGAGAGGGGAAGGATACATAGGAATCCGGGAACCGTGCCCTACTGAATGAGAACGAATGTTAGACTCTATTCATCACATAACGCACATATCGACTTATACTGCATTTTGCCTGTCACTTTAACACGCGAAACCGACACAAACCGTAGGAATTGGATCAAAGTCATGATCTATTTATTTGACAGTGCATACTAGGCTTATTGGCATACTTATATAACTAGTGGTATATTGCAAATATAGAATGGTGTTATTCCACTCCCACACCGTAAGTTATGTGATAAATGTTAAACCAATACACATAACATTTATATTTACATGTTTTTGTATGTTATTTACAGCGTTGATGATGAAGGTGGAAGACATAGTCATCAAGACCATCCTGTCTGTGGAGCTGCCTATTGCCACTGCCTGTAAAATGTTTATGCCATTCAAAGGAAACTGTTTTGGTTAGTTAAGGTTTTAGCCTACTGTTTTGATAAGGTTTTAGCCTCAATAAAACTGTGTGAAACATTTAGTTTTATACAGTTTGTGATTCATTATAGTTCAATATAGTAGTGAGAAACAATCCTTAAGTAAACAATTTCAATCAAAAAGCAACAAAAGTTTGCTTATGGAGGTACGGGTCCGAAAATTTCCCTCAATATGAAAACTAACTTTTTAAATTTTAGTGTTGACCCAGAACTTCCAGATGTGGTTTGTTGGCTGAAGGCTAAGATATTTTACCTGGAAAGGAAAGCTGTTGTATGCCATCTCCCTGAGTATGTCCAACATGTTCGGATCAATTTGTCAAGCATTGTTGTTGTGGCAATAGAAGACGCAGGCATGGCGAGACTTGATGTCTGTGGAAGTTCCTCTAGTCTATTTTTTTTCTAGGCTTTAAGATATCAATTCAATCGTTTATTGCTTGGACAGTGGAATGAATATATGATGAATATTTAATGTTTCGCTTTTTCAGAACTGTATGGGTTTGACATTCTTCTGGATGACAACTTGAAACCCTGGGTGCTAGAAGTTAACCTGTCTCCTTCATTAGCCTGGTATGCATGCTTTATAAATTATCACAGTGTACATTGTAGACTGTACTCTAATTTAAAATAATTCTATATTTAAAGTCCGAATATGCTTATGGTTAACATTAACGGAGATGATAGAGACTTTGTGTCAAGTATTTGTGTGTAATATTAACGTCAAATTTGCATTAAATCCCCCGATGTACCCAGGCATTAATAGAAACAACTGATTAGAAACCTACGCTTCGTTAAAAAGGCACGCTGACTTTTTAACTCTTGTGTTTACATAAACATTACCTGTGCTATAAATATACCATTTGGATCTGCACACTTCCTGTGTTGTTCTTTATAGCATCGGCACAGCATATTTTAATTTTATTCAGTTTATTTGTTAGCGAAATTTTCTATTAAGTTGTAATGCTTCTGAGTGCTTCATCAACTGTTTCAGTTTAGATGTTAATAAGCATTTTCTGCCTTTAACATTCTTGCAGCTAGCAAAAACTAAATAATTTGCATGTTCCCACTAAAATACATGTTAAGGACAAATTATGTTTTCCATTTTATATTAATAGAAATCATTTCACTGGCAAAATACACAATGTTTATCACCAAAATGAAAGTGTTTTCTTCTATTAAAGAAGGATTATAGGGTAGTATTTCATTCAACACATCAATTACAAACATTCTTTCAGTATCAGTTAAGAATAACTTTTTTGTTGAATTCCATTTTACAGGATTAAGGTAAATGTTGAATAATCGATGGCTTACCGTGTGTCCTCCACAACTCCGAGGATGAGCTCTAGCACATAAGCCACACACACTGGGTTCGAGTCCCGGTTAAGGCTCAATTTTTCCCCCACCTTCAGTGCTCCAAGAATAGGATAGCCCGACGCCCTGGGCTCCTCGAAATCCATTCCGGGTCTGACTCATTTTGCATACAAGGAGCCCGTCGGGCCTGTCTAAAAAAAATAATTATTTTTTTACTTGGTCTCAAGATCCTCAAGACAAAATACTCCCATGTGTATTCTGAACAATGAAAACACTTGCAATAAAGTAATTAAAATGAAACAATAAGAAGTTTGAATATTTTGCCTGGCGTCGTATTGGCAGTTTGTCACAACTTTGAGATCGACAATTTCTGACGTAAAACTACATTATCCTGCTATTAGGGTTGTGTTTTCTTTCCTCTTTGATAAGAAAAAACATTTTTGGCATTCAAAACACATTAATGCATGAAAAAAGTTCTTAATTGATGGTATTTCGATTGAATGTTTGTGAAATTTTTGGGCCGTAAAAGTGCGGTGTCATAGTAGTTCGGATGGTACATAATTTCGGATTTTTTTATATATTTTTTTGATTTTTTACGTAATCGAATAAGAAAAACATTTCTATTCATTATTTAATTCATCATTCTTTCTTTTATCATGTGTAAGGAGTTCCTGGAATCCTACTTTTAAATGAATTCTACTCTAGGCTCCTAATTCTTTAACTTGGAGAAAGTGGTGACAAAATGAAAAATATAGCCAGAGGAGGCCCTGATAATCTAATAAAACCCGATTAAAAATTTGGCTCCAAGTTGGCTCCAGTTTCACCAAGTCGGCTCTGATTATTATCGTTTGGCAAAAGTGCTAGTACTCTCCTTTGCATCGGTTGTAAATTTTAATGTAATATTCTATTCTAATGAAGTGATAAATAAGTCTGCTGACTAGGGAGCATAAAGTGGTAACAAAAAGAAAAATATAATCAGGGGAGGTTCTGAGTTTGAGTAATACATACGTAACAAATGTGTGCTATAAAAGCGAATAAAGACACATTTCCACTAAGAAAAAAATATTGGACCTTTCCATTTTAAATCAGGGCCTGTCCATTTTAAATCAGGGCCTGTCCATTTTCAGAAGCAACAAGCCAGGGGCCTGTCTCTTAAAATAATTTTCTTTGAGCACTGACCTTTTATAAAAATACAACATTATCCCTTTTATGAATCATATAGAGGCACATACAAATATTTGTAAAACATGTTTTCTATAATTGTGGTACTTTCTGTCTGAAACATGTTTTGTATTAAAGATGAATGGCAACCCTTTTTGTAGTATTATCAATTAACAAATTTAACTCTTAAACATCATATGAACATTTCTTGATAGTCTCGGAGAGAAACATATATTGAAAACTGCTACTAAGTTGTATGTAAAAATAAGTTTTATTTGCATGATGTAGATATTACTTTTACCACTGCATGACTGCACGGGGAAATGAGGTAAATCTGAATTGTATAGCTGCACAACTATTGCCAGATAATTGATAAATACATTTACCTGTGGATTAATTTACCTGTTCAAAGTTTTCTGCGTCATCACACAAAATCTTATTCTCGCGTTTCACAGATATTACAATGTGTGAATAATAAATATCTATTGTTGTGTATTGATTTCGATTTAAATAAACATAAACATGTTCATGAAACAAAACATGGCCGGAGAACTTTAAATATGTTAATTTCTGTCTATTTCAGTGATAGCCCACTTGATTTGAAGATCAAGGGCAACATGTTATGTAGTAAATATGTTAATTTCTGTCTATTTCAGTGATAGCCCACTTGATTTGAAGATCAAGGGCAACATGTTGTGTAGTAAATATGTTAATTTCTGTCTATTTCAGTGATAGCCCACTTGATTTGAAGATCAAGGGCAACATGTTATGTAGTAAATATGTTAATTTCTGTCTATTTCAGTGAAAGTCCCCTTGATTTGAAGATCAAGGGAAACATGTTATGTAGTAAATATGTTAATTTCTGTCTATTTCAGTGATAGCCCACTTGATTTGAAGATCAAGGGCAACATGTTATGTAGTAAATATGTTAATTTCTGTGTATTTCAGTGATATCCCGCTTGATTTGAAGATCAAGGGCAACATGTTATGTAGTAAATATGTTAATTTCTGTCTATTTCAGTGATAGCCTGCTTGATTTGAAGATCAAGGGCAACATGTTATGTAGTAAATATGTTAATTTCGGTCTATTTCAGTGATAGCCCACTTGATTTGAAGATCAAGGGCAACATGTTAAATATGTTAATTTCTGTCTATTTCAGTGATAACCCACTTGATTTGAAGATCAAGGGCAACATGTTGTGTAGTAAATATGTTAATTTCTGTCTATTTCAGTGATAGCCCACTTGATTTGAAGATCAAGGGCAACATGTTATGTAGTAAATATGTTAATTTCTGTCTATTTCAGTGATAGTCCCCTTGATTTGAAGATCAAGGGCAACATGTTATGTAGTAAATATGTTAATTTCTGTCTATTTCAGTGATAGCCTGCTTGATTTGAAGATCAAGGGCAACATGTTATGTAGTAAATATGTTAATTTCTGTCTATTTCAGTGATATCCCGCTTAATTTGAAGATCAAGGGCAACATGTTATGTAGTAAATATGTTAATTTCTGTCTATTTCAGTGATAGCCTGCTTGATTTGAAGATCAAGGGCAACATGTTATGTAGTAAATATGTTAATTTTGGTCTATTTCAGTGATAGCCCACTTGATTTGAAGATCAAGGGCAACATGTTATGTAGTAAATATGTTAATTTCTGTCTATTTCAGTGATAGTCCCCTTGATTTGAAGATCAAGGGCAACATGTTGTGTAGTAAATATGTTAATTTCTGTCTATTTCAGTGATAGCCCACTTGATTTGAAGATCAAGGGCAACATGTTGTGTAGTAAATATGTTAATTTCTGTCTATTTCAGTGATAGTCCACTTGATTTGAAGATCAAGGGCAACATGTTATGTAGTAAATATGTTAATGTCTGTCTATTTCAGTGATAGCCCGCTTGATTTGAAGATCAAGGGCAACATGTTATGTAGTAAATATGTTAATTTCTGTCTATTTCTGTGATAGCCCACTTGATTTGAAGATCAAGGGCAACATGTTATGTAGTAAATATGTTAATTTCTGTCTATTTCAGTGATAGCCCGCTTGATTTGAAGATCAAGGGCAACATGTTATGTAGTAAATATGTTAATTTCTGTCTATTTCAGTGATAGCCCACTTGATTTGAAGATCAAGGGCAACATGTTATGTAGTAAATATGTTAATTTCTGTCTATTTCAGTGATAGCCCACTTGATTTGAAGATCAAGGGCAACATGTTGTGTGATCTCTTTAGTATGACAGGTAATGAACGACTTGTCAAAGTTATTTAATTTTCTATTTTTATTAAATTTAGGTGGTTTAATTAAAAGGACTTCTTATTTTGAAACATAGAATTGTGAACATTCTTAAACAAATAGTTTAGAAATGTTTTCATGAATGATTTTGAAATTTAATTTTAAGGATGATGATGTTATGATGATTGTGATGATAAATACATTGCTCGAATTTAGCATTTTTTTCAACTGGCGTCTGTAAAACTAGTAAAACGACTTAAATTCGAGCCCTGAAATATAAAAGGACCAAACCACCGCTTTATCTGTTCATTTGGAAGATAATTTTTTGATGGTCTCTACAACTGATCGAACAGTATGATGTTGTTCCGTGATATAACATGGAGATCAGCATGTTTTTATGTTTTTTCACCACAAACACACCGAGATAGGGTTCAAACCTTTAATTCCTGTTACTTGGTCACTTTACCAAAATGTTCTGTGAAAAAACATTAAATACTCGTTTTTCTAAATCAATGTCATATTTAGTAATTCATCTAATTTTCGTGTCTCTCATTGTTTGCAGGTGTCACATGTCACGACCCTATGATGCGAACTATGCAGCAGAGCAAACGGAACCTCGATATCGCGTCCAAGATGGCAGCCAGATCAAAGGTAAATGTGGCACTTTGCGACTTAAACTTCACAATTTATGTGCTCAATGCACTCTGACAAATGCTATGTCATTTCTGTAATGTGTGTTTGGTTAGAGTAAAGTATATTAACTATACACTACTCAACTTTTATAATCGGTCACCTATTTTTTTTGAAAATAACACAAATAGTAAAAACTGGAGATCACCGAAACACATACTAATATTTTATCAACAAGTCCAATTTATCAAGGCAGATTAAGTTTTATAAATCGCTAGCGATATTTGTTAAACGATGCCAGTTAAAATGAAAATATGAATTATTAAAAAAAATATAAGTCTTTGAAAGTGACCGATTATAAAAGTTGAGTAGTGTATGTGTTGAAACTAAATTATTGTCAACAAACAAAGAAAGCTCTGTCCAAGACTCCAAGCACAATACAATGACATGTCAGTACAAGAGTTTTGGCACAACCCCTGATTACAACTGCACCAACTATATTCCATATTTAGAAACCAAATGTACAATGTATCTATACTACATACGTGTATGATTTTATAAACGATAGCATGCTGTGCATGAAGTATAATAAGAATTCTCAGATATGGAAGTTGTGAAGCTAAATTTTGATATGTTATGCTTTGCAAATTTCATTGTTTAGTGGGTTTTTTCTCACACTTAAGGTTTCTTATTTATATCATGTTTTGTATTTTTTTCTCGCACTTAAGGTTTGTTATTTATATCATGTTTTGTATTTTTTTCTCGCACTTTAGGTTTGTTATTTATATCATGTTTTGTATTTTTTTCTCGAACTTAGCTATTTATATTTATTTTTATGAAAAAACAAATTGACTTGAGAAGTTGTATAAATTATGTAAAAATTGATATGCAGGTGTGTTCAATGTCATGCAATACTAATTAAACAAATTATTTTGTCTAAAATACATAGAAAATCAGAGTTTGGACTGAAATATTGGTGAGAACAGTAAAGTTGACCATATACTAGAGCCATTTTTATTTGTATACAAAGTTATAAACTCAGATTTGTTCTATTTTTGCTATTCTCCTTCTCTTGTTCTTCCGGTCACTTTAGAGAAATTCTGCTTTTAAGTTTTTCATATTTTCAAAATGGAGGTAAATCAAAGTATCTTGCAAAGTACGGTATGTAGTCTAAGAATGGAATACAAGTTGACAACATGATAGTATGTTTAACAATTTCATTTAAACAGAGAATAAAATGCAATTGTCTTTTTTATTGTCAAATTATTTTCAAATCTTTTCATTATAAACCCATCCCAAATATAACATCACATGTATATAGCTGTGTATATAGCATACATTCTATATTTTATGGCATGATAAGAATATTATTAATACGGAAAATATATTAATCGGAATACACAGAGAAATGAAGTTTGACCTCAGTTTTCTGAGCTATTTTATGTTTATTAGCAAGTTTGGACACGTTTAAAACATCTTAAAGGGATACAGGACAATCTTAAAGTATTAACTATTAGCACCTTCATTTACTTATCCAATATCATTTTGACTTTAAACCTGCTTATATATATTTAAATAAAAGGTAATGAAATTTGGAGTTTCTGCATTATTCTACCATAGGTTTAAACGTGAAAAAACAATTGTGTGAACTATTCAGATAGTTATTAATAATGATATTTGCATATTATGTACTAGAAAAAACACTAACGGATGCTGCTTGATTTAAAAACGCTAGATTGCCATGTGTCCCTTTATTGAACAGTTCTTGCACAATATTCGGTACACATCTCAGTGATTAAGGTCATGTAGCATTCTGTGTGGCTTGACACCAATTTATCTTTGACATTATGGCTGGGAAAGTAGATTATAGGGTTAACCATATTGAAATCGGTATATTAGTAATTTAATGGTCGCATATTTTGTTTAATGTTTAATGGTGACGCATTAGCAGAGTCGTTAAACAATAAATGGCTGTCAAAGATAAATTCGTTGTTTATGATGGTTGAATGCCACGTGACTGGATTTATGCACTATTTAATAGTTGCAAGTGTTTGAGCATCAACCAGTGAGGTTACTGTATATTTGGCAAGTGATTTAGAATAATGCTTAATATAAAAACTAATCTGTTTTTGTTTTGCAGACAGAATTAAATCTGACTGTGATTGCATTGAAGGTTAGAACAGTAAAATGCTTTGATTGTTTTTAATAAAGCAGCATCAACCAATGGAAGCTTTCACAAGCAAAGAATTGTAACACCAAATATAGTCAAAGTCTGATATTATAAATAAGTCCTCTAATCTATCATTAAAATATTCTTACAGTACGTTCTACTTCTAATGTCTGTCATATTTCTATGCTTTCATTCAAGCCTATGCAGCCATTGTTGATAATGTTTTTATGTTAGATCAAAACATATTTTTAGATGCTGATCCCCGATTTTCTCATGTGTGATGGAGGGCGTGTTCCATTTCTGTAAAATAATAAAGTCATACATGTATTTTGATTAGTTTAAACATATTTTATTTTAAAAAATTGCTTGGAACAAATTTACTTCGCATATTAAAACACAATATGATCAGGTTTATTTCATTAAAAATTACTCAAGACCCCAGCAAGTAAATAAACATCTAGGGGTGAACCATATTTTCCGTAATTTGATTTTTTAAAAGTGCCTTCCTGGGTTCCCATGTATGTTTTAATGGAATAGTCCTTAACCCTTTCGCTGCCTAATTTTAAATGTCGTCTGCTAAAATTTAAATTCACACAAACCTTCCAGTGATATTTTGTATCTAAAGTGTTATGGAAAACATTCTTACCGAGTGGGTACAGTGTAAACCCTGATCAGTATGCATATTATGGACAGGTTGATCTGGGTTTAATGTGGTCGCAAAAATTAATGTCTTCGACTGTGGCAGCGAAAAGGTTAAATAAGAATGGAAGTTTTCTGAATATAGACTGCCTTGGCCTGGGTTTAGGTAAAACAAAAAGAGGAAGGTCACCAACCATTAGGGCTCCTAGCTAAATGCGAACTCTGGCTGCATAGGTTTCTGTCATATCATCACTCTCGTTTCATGTCGAGCATTTTGTTTCATCACTATTTGTTTGTCACTACCAATTTTAGTCGGCAAGAATAAGATCGAACCCAGCCGTGTTGGTAAGTTCTTGGTTCAGAATTAAGTTCTAATTGTAACATAGTGATTTGTATCAATAAATCCATTGTTGTAATTCTGCCTGTAGGCTGTCTATTTCCAAACAGTTTTTTTCTGCAATGGGGTGTAGGGGTCCCTTGTTTTATAGAGGATGATCTGTTTGGTAGTCATTTATGTTAATGAAACTGGACTGTATTTGTGTGATGTAATGCTTTTCCATGCCTCATTTCTTATGATAACAGTTTTAAATTTGTAGTACTTAATTCAAACAAATTATTTCGCTAATAAGTAAATACCATATACAAGTAAATACCATATACCCCCTTTTAAATGCCCCCAGGGAATTGCATTTTACATAAGGGGGCATTTATATGAAGCTATAAAAAAATAAATTATTTGAGGTACCGGTATATGATATTTAAGAATTAAAATCAAGAAATTAGAATTAGAATGAAATAAAAGGAAATTTTACAGAACTAAAAATCATACTGAAAGTACAAAACGCTTATCTGAACCTCGGAAAAGTTACCATTAGTATTGTTTTGGAATAGACACACCTATCTAATGTCCAGGGATATTTATTGTACAGTGTATTGTACATTTAATATGTAGTTAATATTCTAGTATTAACAGTTTTTATTTTGAAGAACATATAAACCAATTTTTGGTAACAATCATGGCCTTTACTGGGTATTGGAACCCTTTAAATTTTTGTGTAGTTTTTCTCCTAATATTAACGGTGGATAAAAGAAATATTGTTTTAAATGTAATTGGCTCATTGGTTATTCCGCCTTTTTGTTTAGATTTTTATTTGCTAGAATTTGAAAGTACCGTTAGTATGCGATTAAGCGGCGAAACAATGGTTGAAGAGTATATGCTAGTATGCGCATTGGTCATTATTAGCTAAGTTGAATTGATATGATATTCCATTCACCACATATATGTGTTGTCGTGATGCCACGATTATACATGTTCCAAATGATAAATGTCATATTGGCCATTTCATGCGATAGTTTCTCAATTGCCTAAAACGCACTCGTTTCTATATCGCAAGAATCTTTCTCACTCGGGAATTATTTCCTGTATCACTTCAACAATGTTAATTAAACTCTATCTCTCGAGTCTGGCTTGGCTTGAATATTGCCCCACTGCTCACGTTGCTTGTTTAAAGGGAGTACATCAGGCTTTTCATGGGGGTCTAAGTGTCCGATTTAAAATTGACAAATATTAACATTTTCTATTCTACATGGCCAAAACATAATGAATGAGCCTAAAAATAATCCCTGTTTTGCAAAGAAATTGATTCAGCACAGTAATATGTGCTATCCTAGGTGACGCACCTTGGTTAATTTCAGCATTTTACGTCTGTTCTTGCTATATGGTGTATTCAAAGTTTAGACATTTGCAACATGGTTCTAACAGCATATTTTGATTGATATAAATGGTTTATCATGAAATGGAACATTTTTATAATTTAAGATGTTTCTAGAAAATCCTGATGCACAGAAATAAAATTGCCGAATGTGCTACCTGTCTTTTGCGGTTTCTTGTACTATATAGTATTCAAACCAATGCATGTAATTGTAATATTGTTGGATGTTTTATGAAAGTGTTTGTGAAGGGTTCTACTTTAAACATATTATTTAATCAATTCAAATGTAATGGCTCTTCTCACTATGTTGTTGACATTGTGCAGTGTCGCTTACATAGACTATATACCTGTCAAGTCAGCATTTGGCGTTTGTGTTAAATCACGCTCACACGCATACCTTCTACGTTCTCATGCATTGGGCCACCCAAAGATGCATTTAATGCAATGATACCCATGAAATCAAGAGTCAATATTTTCTATTTCTTGGACATTGAAATGTGCGCTAAAATGTGTTTTAAAAAAAGTTGGGTAATTATCATGTGACTTAAATAAACTCAGTTAAAATGTATGATCAAATGAACAGTATTCGAGTATACATCTGAGCTAAAATTCATGAAATTATACCCCACAGCATCTCAGGCTTCACTGGGGGCGGGGCTTTGTGCGACATACCCCTAAACAAGGGGAAGAACATCATACATGTCAAGTATTTTACTTTCGTTCTCATCCCTTTCCTTCTATTGTGTGCAAATATCATGCTGTAAAAATAATGAGAAATAAAATAAGTTTAAGCCAAATAAGGGGCTACCTTTTGAATTCCACTGGGCCTTGACAGCTATTTGACTAGCGCCCACAGTTCATTTAGTTATCCATCTGCCAAAACATTGTCTTACATACATATACTGTATTTGACAAATTAAGCATGCTTAACATAGCGTCCCAAGAAATGCACTTCTGACTTTAAAAAAAAAAGCCTTAAAGTTCTCCGGCCATTTTTTTTTTTTATGAACATGTTTATTTAAATCGAAATCAATACACAAAAATAGACATTTACAATTCACACGTTGCAATATCTGTGAAAAGCGAGAATACTGTTTTATTTGATGATGTAGAAAACTGTGAACAGGTAAATTTATCCACAGGTAAATGTCTTATCAATTATCTGGCAATAGTTGTGCAGCTATACAATTCAGATTTACCTCACTTCCCCGTGCAGTCGCGCGATGTAAAAGTAGTATCTACGTCATGCAAATAATTATAAAATTTACATACAACTTAGTAGCAGATTTAAATATATGTTCTCTCCGGGACTATCAAGAAATGTTCATATGATGTTTAAGAGTTAAATTTGTCAATTGATAATACTACAAAAAGGGTGGCCATTCATCTTTTAGGTAGGTCTCACCAGTACTTGTTTGTCTTTTTGAACAAAATGGGAAGATTATACAGACAATACATTTTGGCTAAAACATAAGTTATTAATACCTGTTCTAGTACAGCTTAGAACCAGTTATTATTTTATAATGGTATGCCATATGGCAAGTGTAAATATATTAAGTACCATTGATTAAGATGAATTAATTGAAGTTGAAAAACATAAAAATCAAATGGTGATCATGATATCTTGTAGAAAGAAAATAACGAAGGGAGAGAAGAAGACAATGATATTAGTGTAAGTTTAAGGCCAGGGCTTACAGGTATGAATGTCCAAATCTGGGACGTTGGGTATATTTTTGAATTTTCACTTGCTACAATTGCAATGCTTATAGACAGTGTAGTATATAGCAACAAAGTAGGCATTCTGAACTTGCCTGACCTCTGATAGTATGGTACTGTATGACTCTGGCCTTATAAAATTGAGAGTGGACAAAGCGTCGATGATGTATGCATAGCTAGGAAAAGCAATTTCATTTTCATTATCAATCTGTTCTGCAGTTAATCAGCATAAAAAGAATCTGATAGATACCAATGGAAAAAGGCCTGTGTCCAATAAAAAGACAATACTTGAAAGATATCAACATCTTTTTCCTATTACAGACACATTTTGGAGATGAGCATCGATAATTTAGACAGGTTATTTTATAGGTTGCTGCGTAAGTTTTGATTACAAGTATGAACTAAAGAGACCTTGACCTGAGTACAATGCCGAAATGATGTATTAAAGGGAATGTAGCGATACAGCCAAATAAGCTATATTATTGAGAGTTCTGACAATTTTGGAAAAAGGTGAAAGAATTAAAAAAATAGGATGATAAACAAAAAAAGATATGACCATTTGAAGGTTGTTCTAAAACGGATATGGGAGTCACCATTTTGAGAACTATGACATCATAAGTGTAAATTACTATATATGGAATATTGATAAATACCATTTAAAGCAAAGAAAATCACTGCAAATAAATACCAAATCCTTTACTGTCATATAAACCGTTATTGCCATTAAGTGTGTCGCTACATTCCCTTTAAGAAGAAAGCATTTAGAGATATCAATTCACATATGTATAAACTTAATGATGGGCTAAACGGTTTGGAAAATAACTCCTTTCTTTTTATCAGTTTGGCAGGAGTTCCTTGGGTTATACTGTGGAAAAGAGTTAACTATACTACTAGGCATCACATTTTTAACTTTAAACACTGTTACAAGTTTTTGAAGAACACATCCGAATGCTGGTGAAAGCCATTAAAATTCAACAATTAGTTTGTTAATAGATACGGATGAATCTAAACCTGTTACTGGCAGCCGCATATTGAAATTGTCGGATAGATAATCTCATTGACAGTATGTGTTGAACGAGCCTCTAATTTCAAAGCATTCTCATAGATTGGCCACAGGATATGTTTATATATTTGATTCACCGCTTTTCTGCATTCTTTATATTCACAACTCTGATTTGACCTAGCACTTTGGATGCTAATGTTGAGATATTCATGCTATTATCTTTTAAGATTTAAAGCAAGGCCCAAATGTTCATGGTATTTTACATATGTAGGCCTACTAGGCAGTAAATCATGAAACAATAAATGCAATTATAATATAGTAATTATATATTATAGTACCTTTTCATATTGTTATTTTTTCCCCCCGCTTCACACCATGTTATATTTAAGAAATAAACCATTCAGGCATTAATTACTGCAGTTCCATTTCATCTTTTATTTTCCATTCTCTCACACACCAGTTTCAACGGCCTCAGTTGTACCTCTGATTAAACCCAGCGTTAAATAGTTGTGGGCAAGGGCAAAGGATAGTTTAAAGCAGACTCCCATATCATGTCCATTTTAATTAATATTGGAAAGATATCTACTTCAAAATGATTATTTACAACCCTATTGTGATTAAATAAGTTAGAAAAAATCACACCTAGCACCAATTATCGATCGATTATTGATCCGTTAATAATTCTGCTTCAACTTGAAACAGACGCATCTGATTGGTCAATTAATACCTCCCGCCTCGTTTCCAGATAAGCGGCAGGTTGTGCCAGAGGATTTACAAATGGTAATGCGATGATACTCTGGCAAACGAGAGTTATTTTCTGATTTACTCTTAACTCTCTCATACAGTCATACTTCATCACCTTTTGTCATTCACTGTCTTATATCTTTTTTGTTTTGTTTCCCATGTATTATTATTTTTACCGGAACAGATCGGTTTTATATCTTAATATTTATTTTATAATTTATTTGTTTTATTTAGATAACAGTTGCAGCTTTTAATTTTATTTGTTTGATTGCAGACTTATTTTTGACAGTTTCCCATTGTTTTCTGTGTTGCAGTGTGTATAGAAAACTGTATGAAGCTTTACATGTATACATATATTCTCTGCATTAAACTAATTAATATGGTGGCATATAACTGCCGTCGAGATAATTTAGTCACAGCAATTTTTTAAGACGACTTTTAAGCCCTTATAAGTCGATTTATAAGAACAAAGTATAGATAAGTATCACGACACACTTTAACCATGAAGTCACGATAATGCTCTAAAGTGACATGCTCGATAAATATGTCGCGTTAGTTTTTAATCTTCGGATAACTCGAATTTTAAGGAAGGGAGCTGAAATGTGTGAAGCGCAACTTCGAAGAGTAAGTTTTGATTTTTTGTTTTATTTTTTCTGGGAATTAGATCTATAAGTCACTAAAACAAAATTTGCAAAAAAAAGAGAGGGAAGTTCAATATTAGAACTCACATTTTCGATTTGCTCCACCATTTTCACTGATGATAAAAGACAGAGTATATGTGAAGAAATCTATAACTAACTTGACTGTCACCCCAGAGCATTATCGCGACTTTACGGCGAGTTAGCAAAGAAATTTGTCACGATACTTTTCTTACAAGTCGACTTATAAGGGCTTAAAAGTCGTCTTAATAGCTGATAAAAGGTATCGCGACTAAATTATCGCGAGGGCATTTATATGCCATCATAAATTAAAACGCAATAAAATGCACACTCGTAAATTGCTTACATTTTGCAATGCAAATTCTCTTTCAAAATTAGGATTAACTGAAATAAGCACCAAATATAGAAAATACACTACAGACTCTTTCAGTATTGATGGTATTTCACCATCCCCCAATATAAATATCATTTTGAATTTATTCAAAAACATAACAAAATTTAAGGGACAAATATTTTGTGGATAAAAAGTTAATTATTCTGAACATTCTATTTATATAGAAATATTTTTACCATTGGAAATAAAAAAGTTCTTTTCTATTTTTTAAAAACATTTCATTCGCATACATTATAAGTTTTGATTTAACATATCAGAATCTGCTATATCTCATCTGGTAAGTGAACTTTGTACAACTTTAAAACATAAACTGATTGTTAGGCCAACTCCAATTGTATGTGTGGTTGCGTTATCTCGACTGACCCCATTTTAAAATTATAAGGGCCAACCCTAAACATTTTGTGCCAAGAACATCAATAAAAAAAATCAAATTAAATTACATCTTCCATCTAGTCTGTACCTGATGTCAACAAATATATATCTAAGGTAAGTAATTAGGTTTTAAAAGTATTGAGTGAAAAAAAAAGTTACATATTTAATATGTATATATATAAAATAAAATGATTTTAGAAAATAAAACATTTTCCATACCAGCCTACGCTATTATTTTTTTAGCATGTAATAGGAACCACACATATCAGTTTATTTGGCCGTAGCATTTATTGTGTACAACCCGTACCAGAAGCATAATCTGGAACTTCGTTCAATGTACTTCCAGAAACAACGACCTTCATCAGCGGGCAGTATAAAGAAAGGTGACAAGGATCGGGACCCGTCAGCCAGCACCAACAAGTCCATGGCCGGTCTGAACAGCGAAGAGATCCGGATAATCAGGCGTGCCAAGGAGGAGGACAGCCGGAAGGGCGGCTGGGTTCGAATCTTCCCAACAGCGGATTCTTGGGATCTGTACTCGTAAGATAATTTGTTTGTTTGTAAGGTGTTTTACTCCATTTTCAACACATGTTAGGTTATATATGACGGTCAATTTTTGTGGTGGAGGCAGTCCACCTACTTTTCCTGGGTAGAACCAGTACCGTACACCTCCCGCCATCCGTAAGAATCGACACTTTTTCATTTACAAGTCGAGCTCTCATTGGGTTTGAACCCGCAGCGGTGAGAGGCGAAGGTTTACACCGCAACATCGTCAACCATTCGGCCACGGAGACGCTCCGCTTGAGTGATAAGTTTTGGATATAAGACTGAATATTGGTATTAAGTTTTATTATGTACCTATAAATAATATATGCATAGTACCTTCGTTTTCTTACAATGGAATACAACAATTCGTATCACGCTATAGGTTATCAGTATGCTACTAAAAATAGATTTTGGAAAATGACAGATTGGAATGTTGGGGATTAACAATGGATGGTGAACTATCAGAATGTTTGTTTGTGCGTTTGTGAACATTGTGGGTTAATTAATTAATTAAAGATTATGTCGGTTGGTAAATTCACCAGAATTTGATGTGTAATGAACACAGGTGTACTGTAGTTGTTGCAATGTAATGAACATGTTTTCATGCCGTGTAATGTACATGTTTTCATGTCTTTCCTGTTGGTGGTTTTCAGTTAATTTGACTTTATATAATTTTGTTTTAATTTGTTGTTTTTGATACATGTATTCTATTTTAATGATATGTAAAGAGGTATATAATAAAAGGATCATTACTATAGTAACTTGTTCTGAAGCTTGTATCACCTCTCGTAGGTAAATGCCAGATCAGGATCACACTCGAGGCTACGCCTCTTGTGCGATCCTGATCTGGCATTTACCTACTCGAGGTGATACAAACTTCCAGAACAAGTATTAGTTAGAGCCTATGAAGTGAAATTTTAACAATTAAGAAACCCTAAGGGAAGGAGCGCAGCGACTGACCGGGGTAGCCTCGTGGCATTTACCTACGAGAGGTGATACAAGATTCAGAACAAGTAGTTAGAGGCTATGAAGTGAAATTTTAACAATTAAGAAACCCTAAGGGAAGGAGCGCAGCGACTGACCGGGGTTTCTTAATTGTTAAAATTTCACTTCTTAGCCTCTAACTGACTTAGTGTTTGCCCTACTTTTTCCCCGCGCTTCTACGAATCCACGCGCGCTTCTACTAAATCCGCCTCTTTGTGTCTAAACAAACGTGTGCCATTTAGTAAGCGATTACTTAATGATTAAATGGTTAAAACTGGTGATCGTTAGAAATTTACATGAATAAGTTCGCCATTTTTTTAAAATTCCTCACCGTCTGATTGGAGGAAAAAGTAGGGCAAACACTAAATTACTATAGTAATAATCCTATTATATTGGTATTAAGTTGATTCTGTTTTGAATACATACTTACACACATGAAGGAAAGAGAGTTACAAAGAACATGTCAGATATATTTAGCAATGTTGTTGACCTTGCAGAACAAACATTTTTCTATGTACATTTTCTGATTTAAGTATTACTAAAAAAAAGTAATAGCATGACATTGTGGAATTTTTTATTTGGTTCTTCCTGTTCCTCTAAACCATTTTGCAAATTTTGTGAAACTTCATTGTAACAATATTCTTGATTACTTGTTATAAGTCACAACAGAAATGTGGTTCAGTTGGTCATCTGATATGGGCACCAGTATTAATGGAGATACTCTGAAATTAGTATGAGCTCTATGAAATGTAATTAAACATTAAATGTTTCTGTTTCAGGAGTTTTCTACAATTTTCAACTTCAAATAACTTGCTGTTGCATCAAAAGTTATTCCCAGAAAGGTAAACAATGTTTTGTCTTTGCTTCTGTGGTTGGCATCATGTCCATGTGGCGCTGTTGCTTCTCATATTTCAAATTCTAGTTAAGGGATTACATTATTATTTTCCTACGCAACATACATTACATTTTAACAAAACGTCACAAAGGAAGCACTTTCAGTTTTCAATCTCACATGAAAGAGCGATGAAGGGGTTAACTTGGGCTTACTAATGAATCACAGTACCAAGAAAATTGAAAGCGGAAGTTGATAGATTTAAATGAGATTATTGAATACATATATAAATGTTGTTATTTGATATATTGTTTTGGGTGTTTTTTTGGGGTGGGTGGGGGTTGTGGGGCTTCATAAAGACTTCATACAAATGGTGCTAGTAGCTGCCTTTATTGAAGTTCAGCATATAAAGAGTAGTTCTAAGATTAGTCGACAGGTGTCAGTATAAGATGACTAACCCATGCAGCTATGGCGTGGTATTCCAGCGTGGCAGCACTATAAAGTTGAGCATTGGCAAGTAGTTCAGTGATATAACTGAAGGATTGTTAAAAGCAACGTTAAACCCCATACATCTATACATACGTTATGATTTGGAAGACACAGGCACTTCATGTTAACGACTATATTTCAGACACAAGGCTGGCTCTACAGCCACGGTATCTCGGGGAACCACATCTGTAGGGTCAAGGGCAAAGTAAGTATTCATGTTCCCTTTGTCATCCATTCCTATTATGCGTTATCAGTATATTTTCACACTCAAATAATACAGACTTGTCTGTTTACTATCTATTTCAAGATTTCTGACAATCTTAATTTTTTTTATTTTAACATTCTATATCAATACTGAACAATGAGTAAGTGTATTACTGAACAATGAGCAAGTGTATATAATTATACTGAACAATGAGCAAGTGTATATAATTATACACTTGCTCATTGTTGAGTATAATTATATATGCTTGCACATTGTTCAGTAAAATCATATACACTTGATTGTTGTTCAATATGATTATATATACTTGCTCATTGTATACACTTGCTCGTTGTTCAATATAATTATATACACTTGCTCGTTGTGCAGTATAATTATATACACCTGCTCGTTGTTCAGTATAATTATATACACTTGCTCGTTGTATATACTTGCTCGTTGTTCAGTATAATTATATACACCTGCTCGTTGTTCAGTATAATTATATACACTTGCTCGTATACACTTGCTCGTTGTTCAGTATAATTATATACACCTGCTCATTGTTCAGTATAATTATATACACTTGCTCATTGTTCAGTATAATTATATACACTTGCTCGTTGTATATACTTGCTCGTTGTTCAGTATAATTATATACACTTGCTCATTGTTCAATATAATTATATACACTTGCTCGTTATGCAGTATAATTATATACACTTGCTCGTTATATACACTTGCTCGTTGTTCAATATAATTATATACACCTGCTCGTTATGCAGTATAATTATATACACTTGCTCGTTATATACACTTGCTCGTTGTTCAATTTAATTATATACACCTGCTCGTTGTTCAGTATAATTATATACACTTGCTCGTTGTTCAATATAATTATATACACTTGCTCGTTATGCAGTATAATTATATACACTTGCTCGTTATATACACTTGCTCGTTGTTCAATATAATTATATACACCTGCTCGTTATGCAGTATAATTATATACACTTGCTCGTTATATACACTTGCTCGTTGTTCAATATAATTATATACACCTGCTCGTTGTTCAGTATAATTATATACACCTGCTCGTTATGCAGTATAATTATATACACTTGCTCGTTATGCAGTATAATTATATACACTTGCTCATTATATACACTTGCTCGTTGTTCAATATAATTATATACACCTGCTCGTTATGCAGTATAATTATATACACTTGCTCGTTATATACACTTGCTCGTTGTTCAATATAATTATATACACCTGCTCATTATGCAGTATAATTATATACACTTGCTCGTTATATACACTTGCTCGTTGTTCAATATAATTATATACACCTGCTCGTTATGCAGTATAATTATATACACTTGCTCGTTATATACACTTGCTCGTTGTTCAATATAATTATATACACCTGCTCGTTGTTCAGTATAAGTATATACACTTGTTCGTTATGCAGTATAATTATATACACGTGCTCGTTATATACACTTGCTCGTTGTTCAATATAATTATATACACCTGCTCGTTGTTCAGTATAATTATATACACTTGCTCGTTGTATACACTTGCTCGTTGTTCAATATAATTATATACACCTGCTCGTTATGCAGTATAATTATATACACCTGCTCGTTGTTCAGTATAATTATATACACTTGCTTGTTATGCAGTATAATTATATACACTTGCTCATGTATACACTTGCTCCTTGTTCAATATAATTATATACACCTGCTCGTTATGCAGTATAATTATATACACTTGCTCGTTATATACACTTGCTCATTGTTCAATATGATTATATACACCTGCTCGTTGTTCAGTATAATTATATACACTTGCTCGTTGTTCAATATAATTATATACACTTGCTCGTTGTTCAGTATAATTATATACACTTGCTCGTTGTGCAGTATAATTATATACACTTGCTCATTGTGCAGTATAATTGTATACACTTGCTCGTTGTTCAGTATACTTATATACACTTGCATGTTGTTCAGTATAATTATATACACTTGCTCGTTGTTCAGTATAACTATAACCTACTGTGTTAGCATAGTGCGTTGAAGAGTGTATTTTGAAATAGATGTGTTTTGATTTTATTATTAACGTGTACAGTGCGCTAAAGCAAATTGTTCATGTATATCACACATATTGTCGCCAACAACCTGTATCACACTGCATTAATTATTGTTATTCTCCCCCAAGGAACGGCAAACATTTATTGATACCTATCAATTAAGTTTTAAGTGATTCCAATTATTTCCAGTATCTTATTAATCACCATTAACCACCATTGGTGGCAGTAAATATATCACGGGTGGTAGTGAAAAACACTAAACCAAGATTATAACAGATACTTAAGGTGCCACCAGTAACCTATATTTGGCACACAGTGATCACTGTGATATCTTCTTGTTGATATCAAATTTGGCACCGGCTATTTCTTCCCAAGACTTAACCGCACATTCAAGATGCTATTGGGGTCAGGTTGCCTATTTTAAACATTTTCACACACTTGCCGAAAGCACAGAATTCCTGAAATGCATATTAAGCCTCACTCTTATGATACTGTCCATTTTCTAGAGACACTCACTCTAAATTAACATTGTAAGTATAGCTTATAGGTCCTGCAAAAAGCCTTTAGAAATCCAGTGTACATGTATTTATATATGTAATCCTAGATTGTTGTTTTGAAAAGTGAGATAATGTCTTAGAGAATCATGTTGAAGATTTTTTTTAAACTCTCTTTGGTCTTTAATATAATAGTGCATTTTAAATTACCTTTAGTATCTTTAATGCTTTGTACATTTTACTCATATTTACAGTTAATTGTTATTTTGCAATATTGAATCATGGATCGTAATTATTAACAAAGTAATGTCAGTGACGTTATCTCATTTTGTATTTCATAGAGTTGTTTCTGAATTAAATATTTTAAATTGTGCTCTCCTTTATAATGACATGCTGTTGTTGTTTTGCCCAGTTACTTCCCTTATAATAACATATTGTTGTCTCACTTAGTGACTTCTCTTTGAACAACATGCTGTTGACTCATGCAGTAACTTCCCTTAGAATAATATATTGTTGTCTCTTCCAGTTGCTGTCTCCCTAAGTTACTTCCTTTAAAATAACATGCCAATCTCACCCAGTTACCTCCCTTATAAATAACATGTTGTCTCACTCAGTGACTTCTCTTAGAACAACACGTTATTGTCTCATGCAGTAACTTCCCTTAGAATAATGTGATGGTGCCTTACCCAGTTACTTCCCTTAGAATAATATATTGTTGTCTCTCGCAGTTGTTGTCTCCCTAAGTTACTTTCCTTAAAATAACATGCCAATCTCACCCAGTTACTTCCCTTATAATAACATATTGTTGTCTCACTCAGTGACTCGTCTTAGAACAACATGCTGTTGTCTCATGCAGTAACTTCCCTTAGAATAATGTGATGTTGCCTTACCCAGTTACTTCCCTTAGAATAACATATTGTTGTCTCACTCAGTAACTTCTCTTAGAACAACATGCTGTTGTCTCATGCAGTTAATTCCCTTAGAACAACCATGCTGTTGTCTCATGCAGTTACCTCCCTTCGAATACTATGCTGTTTTCTTACCCAGTTACTTCTCTTAGAATAATATAGTGTTGTCTCTCCCACTTGTTGTCTCCCTAAGTTACTTCCCTTAGAATAACATGCCAATCCCACCCAGTTACTTCCCTTAGAATAACATATTGTTGTCTCACCCAGTTACTTCTCTTAGAATTGTCTTGCTCAGTTACTGCCCTTATAATAATAAAAAACTTGTCTCACCCAGTTACTTCCACTATAATAACATGCTGTTGTATTGCACAGTTACTGTTCTTAGAATAAATACTGCTGTCTTGTCCAATTACTTCCCTTATAATGGCATGCTTTTGCCTTGCCCAGTTACTTCCCTTATAATTACATCTCGTTGTCTCTCCGAGTTACTTCCCCAGTGGTTGTGGCACCTCCGTCATAAGGCCCTTCTTGTTTTGTCCCATTCTGTGTTCTGTTTACCCTCTCCTTTAGGCCCTTGTAGTTGTGTTGCATTCTGTACTACATTCTGCTACAGACCAGGGACCAGTGGTTATCCAAACTCTTATGGAATTATGTAGGCAAAATCTCATCCTCCATTCCCTCACAGGTAGCCTTATCCAGTATAACATTGGAATGTCCTGTGTTGTTCTTTTTGAAATGTTTATTAGTCCTGTACTTGTTACTACATATCAGTGATATTTATCGTTGTATGATGTTATATAAAGATGACATTCCTGTGAGGGTGTTATTGGAAATTGTTAACCTCAGAAAAATGATTGTATGATGTTATATTCAGGAAAAGGAGGGAATTTAGAGGATTCAGTTTTAGGCATAAAATGTAATTTCATATCCCTTTTTGCATGAACATAAATATACTGGTAATACGTTCAGTATGAAATCAAATGATATGGATCTATTTAACAGGGCTTTTTTTAACCTATTTAAGTGGGGCCAAAATTTGGCCTCTTCCTAATTGCAAAAACCTCTCTATTTTTAGATCACCTGAGCCGAAGGCTCAAGGTGATCTACTGGGATCACTCTTCGTCCGTCGTCGTCCGTCGTCGTCCGTCGTTAACTTTTCTTCAAACAACTTCTCCTCAGAAACCGCTTGGCTAATTTTGACCAAACTTCACATGGATGATCCTTAGATAAATGCTTTTTAGATTTGTTAAAATTAGGTCAGCGCGACAACCAAGATGGCCGCCATTACCATATATGGTCGAAACCTTAAAAAATCATCTTCTCCAGAACCGCTGGACAGATTTCAACAGTTTTTCTTTTAAAATGATCGCCAATGCCTAGACTATCAAGTTTGTTCAAATGAAGTCCACGGGGTCAAAAATAACCTTGCCCCGGGGGTCCAAAGTTTGTATATTGAGATTTTGCATGTTTTTCATATAGACATATAGGAAAAAACTTTAAAAAATATTCTTCTCTGAAACCACAAGGCACAGAGCTCCCATGTACTACATGTAGCATCTGCTTATGGTCCTCTACTAAGTTTGTTCAAATGGTGACCCTGGGGTCAAATTTGTCCCCGCCCCGGGGGTCTTAGTTTAACATAGACTTATATAGGGGGAAAAAATAAAAAATCTTCTTCTCTGAAACTACAAGAGCCAGAGGTTTGATATTTTGCATTTACTATAAGCTTATGGTCCTTTACAAAGTTTGTTCAAATGGTGACCCTCGGGTCACATTTGACCCCGCCCCAAGGGTCACATGTTTTATATAGATATGTATAGGGAAAAACTTCAAAAATCTTCTTCTCTGAAACTGCAAGAGCCAGAGGTTTAGTATTTTGCATTTGCTATAAGCTTATGGTCCTTTACCAAGTTTGTTCAAATTGTGACCCTGGTGTCAAATTTGGCCCCGCCCCGGGGGTCACAGTTTTACATAGACTTATATAGGAAAAAAATAATCTTCTCCTCTGAAACTACAAAAGCCGGAGGTTTAATATTTGGCATTTACTATAAGATTATAGTCCTTTACCAAGTTTGTTCAAATGGTGACCCTGGGGTCACATTTGGCCCCGCCCCGGGGGTTACAGTTTTACATAGACTTGTATAGGGAAAAACTTTAAAAAAATCTTCTCTGAAACTACAAGAGCCAGAGGTTTAATATTTTGCATTTACACTATAAGATTATGGTCCTTTACCAAGTTTGTTCTAATGATGACACTGGGGTTACATTTGGCCCCGCCCCAGGGGTCACATGTTTTACATAGACTTGTATAGGGAAATTCTTCTCTGAAACTGCTTCAGCCAGATGTTCAGTATTTGCATTTGCTATAAGCTTATAGTCCTCTACCAAGTTTGTTCAAATGGTGACGCTGGGGTTACAATTGGCCCCACCCCAGGGGTCACATGTGTTACATAGACTTGTATAGGGAAAAACTTAAAAAATCTTCTTCTCTGAAACTGCTTGAGCCAGATGTTCAATATTTTGCCTTTGCTATAAGCTTATGATCCTCTACCAAGTTTATTCAAATGGTGACCCTGGTGTCAAATTTGGCCCCGCCCCGGGGGTCACAGTTTTACATAGACTTATATAGGGAAAAATTTAAAAATCTTTTTCCCTGAAACTGCAAGAGCCAGAGGTTTAATATTTTGTATTTACTATGAGCTTATGGTCCTTTACCAAATTTATTAAAATGGTGACCCTGGGGTCACATTTGGCTCTGCCCCAGGAGTCAAATGTTTTACATAGACTTGTATAGGGAAAAACTTGAAAAATCTTCTTCTCTGAAACCACAAGGCACACAGCTCTCATATATTACATGTAACTTGGGGTCACATTTGGCCATGCCCCAGAGGTTACACTCTAGCACCTTCATTTTGTCTTTGATCTTTACCACACTTTGTCAGTGTCTTTATAACAATGTTGGTAAACAACAGAGGCCACATTTCTTAACCAAAATTGCACAGATTGTATATGATCATAAGATTTCGAAGAAGTTCGATAATGGACCATTACTCAGGTGATCGATATAGGGCCATCTTGGTCCTCTTGTTCCAGTTCTGGGAAAAAAAAATTCCGAAACTATTATTTTTTTTTAAAGATCACAGACTTGTTTGTATTTTATATCATTGCTAAATTCAATACTTGATTGATATTATACCTAAAGCATACATTTTAATAAAAGTTTTTCTCTTAAAAAACATTCCCCTAAATAGCGAAAATCACGATTTTTTCCCCCCCCACTTTTGACAATCTCGCGCTTCTTTTTCTCAAAATCAGCAGGCCTAGGCCTTTCCCAATTTTCTCGAAAAAAGCCCTGTTTTATCATTACTTAGCACATATTCAGATATCTGCACCAGAACTGGCCTACTTTTATACCTTTACTGCAGTTAAAGGGACTGGGGGCGATCTGGAAGAATAATGGATGTCAATCCAAATATGAGTAAACCATAAAAATGTGTTTCTTATTCAATGGACCTCCGCACTTTACTAGGCCCCATTTTACAGTTGGTTAAATTATTGTTAATGACGACTGAGCTAGTTTTTGATGTATAATTATTAATAATTATTTATATGATGGCTCTTACTAATTCATATTTGGTGATTGAAGTACATTTTATTTTAATAATATGCACAACTTCTAGCAATATGAACCACATATGAATTAATATTGATGGTTTAACAACAAAAATACACAGTCCTCATGGTTTCCAATCCAAAAAAACATAAATAATGAGTCAACCGAACTTAAAACGCAGTTTATGTTAACTCAGCTACATTATAAGGGTTTCTCTTGTATTTGTATTATTGTTTGGGGCGCTTTCATCTGTTTTTCTGCAGTAGCTTGAGCAATTTAAATAAAACATACATCAATTATATATCACTAGAACGTATTTTTAGTAGTAAATAAAAATACCTTAGTTTTGAAAATCGGTTGAGAAATAAATATTTTACAGCCCAAATGATTTTTTGATGGGGCTTTTCCCATATAAATTCCTTGGTGGGACAGCAGACAATTAGGAAATTTCATATAACTTCAGTTGGCATTCATATTTTGCTATAAAACTTTCAGGGTGTCTTAACTTATGAATATCCAACAATATAAAGCCATTTTTTAAAAAAAAAATGTTCTTAATTTTTCATGCAGCAGAATTTTGCAATTAAAATACCTCATCAAAAACAGCTTTCGCACATGACATTTTTATTTCTCAACCAATTTTGAAAAGTATTTACCACTAAAAATGTCTGTTTCACTGATATAAAACTTATTTAGGTACGAGATGTATTTTGTCTGAAAAGTAAAAAAAAAACTTTGGCTGAAACAAGCGGCCCAACCAATAGCACCCATTACTCTTCCAGATCACCTCCAGTCCCTTTAAACAACATTTGCATGCCTAATTGATTAGTTCATATCTTTTCAGATCAACTAATGTCTTTTTGCATCCATTCTTTTTAGGATAGTGTTATACCTTACCTAAGTTAATGCCATGCAAAATAAATTGCGTGACAATTATCAAAAGTCTAGCTCCATAAAGTCACATTAGTTATATAGATAATAGTAAGAGAGAAAATATTGTATTTTAGAATCATATATCAATATAATTAGTTTGTATGATGCATGTAATGGTGCACGCATGGATGTCTTTAGCAATAAATATTGACTAGATAAGGGTATCTGCATTGTACAAATGTGCTGGAGAGTCTTTTCTTGCATACTGGATAAGGCTATCCACATTTTACATGGGGGATGGAAAATCTTATCTTTATGGGTAAAGATAAAGTCACACGCGCATCAACATCCGGTATGCAGGAAAACATGCAAAACGTTAGTACTGTAGCTGGCGGCATCAACACACAAGTCTCTGGTATGCAAGAACAAAAATCTATCATGGATATTCTGTTCAGATAGGGAATTCCAACCCTCAGTATAAGTGTTTTAATCGGAACCTCGGCAGAGCCTCGGTTCCGATAAAAAAACTTATACCTCGGGTTGAAATTCCCTACCCATGAAAGATTCTTATAATCTTACCCACAGGTGTATATAAAAAGCATAAAAATATATATGAAGTCAACAAAGCTGTTGATAATAACTGTATGGCGTCATTGTGTAAACATACAAAAAAAAGATTATGGGCCATGTTACTGCACAAAATGTCAGTGGTATGCAAGAAAAAGAATCAATCGTGGGTATCCAGTGAAGATAGGGAAATTCCAGCCTTTGGTATAACTGTTTGTATCAGAGCAACAGTTTCGATAAAAATTGTTGTACTTTCTTTTATTCCCAATCTTCAACGGATACCCATTACAGATTCTTATATCTTACCATCTTTGTTCTATATGTTATTTATCAAGTGATTTTATATTGGCCCAGTTATTATTCCTCAGTCTGCCGTATTTGTCAGAGGCTGAAGTGCCCTGGGCCTGGGCCATTATGAGATCACCTGAGGAATGACTATTTTAGTAATTTACCAAGTGTTTAAAGCAGTTTTGTGAAAATTAATACGAAATTAACCAGGGTCAAAATTAGCTTATTTTGGTTAATACTGATATTATTGCTGCTGAGCTTGTAATTTGGCCCAGTTGGAAATTCATTTGACGAAGTTCCACATCTTTATAAATATTACATTAATTAACATGTTGCCAGTCATTTATCCATTTCAACCAATCAAACCAAATCGATACCTCCGACAAACAACAGCACGTGTCACTGTATAATAAAGTATGTGCAACTGTATTATAATATAACCTATTTATTGTCAATATACTCCGACATCAACAATAGGGCGGAGATATCTAAGTACTGGCAACATGTCAATTATGGTAGAGTTAAACTATAATATTATTAAAGGCAACCTCAATGCCTTTCATGCTTTGATTAATTAAGCAAATTGTCTTCTGCACCCTTTGCGACTCAAAGCAGCTTTTTTGCACAGTCTCTAAAATCTATACAGAGCAAAAAAAGAAACTTTCCTCCATGTTTAAGTATAATTACTAAAGTATAATACCTACACAGAAAATTAAGTTTGGTTATCTGTGGACAAAATTCATTGTCAAAATTATGCTACAATCTAAAGTAAGGTTTAAAGTGTAAGATTTAACTAAAAACTTGGCAGCTGGATCAAATAAACTTAATAACGTGTGTGACCACCATTTGCAGGAATGCAGGCCATAATTATGGGGCGCATTGACGAGATGTAACACGCAATAATTGCGTTGGGCAGATTACGCCATTCAGGCATTCATGCTGAATTAATATCCAATCATCAAATCGACACACTACAAGATTTCTTTAGTAATTTAACTTAAACATGGAAGAAAGTTTCTTTTTTTTGCCCAATATAAAAAGAGCAACTGATATTTAGAGTGCTTGGTTTGTATTTGCATGCATACAAAGATAACAATCGATAATATAGATTAATATTTAGATAACTCGTTATGGAAAAATATAAACACATTACCTTGGTTGAATTATTTATATCTTATTTTGTATAAATTTGGTACACCCTTTTTCTTTGATATCACTTACCTTATAATTAATATGTTGTGTTGCTTATTTTTTATGTTAAAACAACGGTATTAAATAATTACTTTTGGTTTATATTATTTATTTGATTACTGCAATCGTAACAATTATTTGTTAAAGTTTTAATATGCGTATTCGACTCGCCTTTTTCGTTAAATGCTTTTTTTTCCGTTGAGCAATTTTTCTATTCGACTGGCACAATTTTCTGTTTGCGTTATGTACTGACTTCACACAGGAAAGACCGCGTTATCTCCGTTAAGCACAGGAAAACAACTGACCGCATATAAATTCAAAGGAGTGATCGAGATGTTGTGAATGAATTGTTTACTGAAGTCTGATTGGATGACACGAAAGAGGGAGAAAATCAATAAACAGAACAGCAAGTTGCTCAACAGAAAAAGGGCAGTCGAATGTGCTTGATGATAGAACAAGTGCATACTGGGTAGAGTAAACACTATATAAATGTTGCATCTTTTCAGGAGTGCATACATCCAGCTGGCTAACAATTCTGGATCAGTCAAACCCACATTAGAGGTGAGTCCTTGAACTTAAATACTTAACAATGTGTAGTTGATCATAGAGATTTTATGGAATTTTCTAGTTGGATTATGTTGTTTATATGTTTTTATGTATGAGTTTTAAATGAAATTATGTTTAAATTGCTGATTGTTCTAGTTTTCTTGGAGCAAATAATGCTAGTCTACCATAGTCTTGTTTTGGTATTTTCACACTTTATTAGTCCCCTGCCGGTGTGTCACGTTTGGGATTGCAGTTGGGGCCACTGGGGTCAAGGTCAAGGTCACTGTTACTAAAAATAGATAAAAGGTTTCTGCTCAATAACTTCAGGTAGGAATGAGATATTGGAATGGAACTTTATGGGTATGTAGCTTATATGAAAAGGAAGCTTGGGATTGCAATTATGGTCAAGGTTAAGGTCACTGTTACTGAAAAAAAAGCCCAGTAGGGGATGTGTATTACTCTGCAATACTTGAGCATCTTGTTTTACATACTCACATACCTAGCCAGAGTTTGAGATCAAAATTATATTTAATTTGTCACACAATAACAGAATTTGCTGCATAGACATTGATGTTTTATCTCAACATAATCAGAATAAGAGCACATTATGAAATTTCACACTTTTACAGCTTGCCGCTGCCTATGCTCAAGCAATGTTGCGGACTAGGAGGTACGAAAGAAAGCTTGGAACAAAAAGAAGAAGGAAAAAGAAGACAAGTGAGTTACATGAAATGTCCGAGTTAAAGAGTTCAAATGTATTTTCAAATGTATACCGTGCATATTGTCACTAATGGTGAGTAGATTATGAAAAGCTGTTGTTGCTATAAGTAAGATATAGAACCAAACTGAAAAAAATGAATAAGATATATTTGGGCAGCCAAACTGAATGAAAATGAATAAGATATATTTGGGCAGCCAAACAGAATGAAAATGAATAAGATATATTTGGGTAACCAAACAGAATGAAAATGAATAAGATATATTTAGGTAACCAAACAGAATGAAAATGAATAAGATATTATTATGTGGGCAGTCAAACAGAATAAAAATTAAGTTATTATTGGGTAGCCAAACGGAATGAAAATGATTAAAATATATGTGGCAGCCAAACAGAATGAAAATGAATAAGATATATTTGGGCAGCCGAACAAAATGAAAATGAATAAGATATATTTGGGCAGCCAATCAGAATGAAAATGAATAAGATTTATTTGGGCAGCCAAACAAAATGAAAATGAATAAGATATATTTGGGCAGCCAATCAGAATGAAAATGAATAAGATTTATTTTGGCAGCCAAACAAAATGAAAATGAATAAGATATATTTGGGCAGCCAATCAGAATGAAAATGAATAAGATTTATTTGGGCAGCCAAACAAAGTGAAAATGAATAAGATATATTTGGGCAGCCAAACTGAATGGAAATTAATTAAGTTAGTGTTGAGCAGCCAAAATAAATGATATATAAAAGTTATTTTTGGGCTGCCAAATTAAATGATAATGTATATTAAAGTTATTGTTTGGCAGTCAGATTGAATAATAGTGAACAAGCAGGGTTGCCATCGACATTGAAAAATCAGGGAAATTAGATTATTTTTTTCAAGGTCAGTGAATTCGAATTTTGAAAAACAGTTGGGGAAATTTGAATGTTCTGAAAGTCAGGGGAAACATGTTGTTTTTTTTGTCCAGAAATTGTGTATTTTGTTGTCGAGAAATCGTGTATCCGACAGTGTGGCTATGGCAGTCTTCAAGTTAAACACTGATCAGTTTTAACCCTTAATGCAGATCCCTTTAAATTTTTGCCATTTTATGGTTGTTGTTAATACAGTAATACTCAATAATAAATTTTTGCTGAAAATAACGGATGCATGAGTACCGGTACATTCTTTGTCATTTTAATTAACTTGAAGGCTGAAAGGAGTTACGAGGATTTTGTTGTTTTTATACATAATAATTGATGTAACATACCTTTCAATTTGAACGAAAGTAATATGGATGGAGTGGTCGGCTGTAGGGTAGTGAGGAGGCCAATACAATTGCATCATATTGGTCATTGAACAATTACATTTGGTCAGGGAAAAGTCGGGGAATTTTATTTGACCCAGGTGCTGGCAACCCTGACAAGTAATTGTTGGTGGCTCAGTTGGATCACAATAAATGGTGTTCTGTATGTTTTTTTAACCATTTTAGCTGTGGTATTGTAGCTAAAGGGGTATAGAGAATGAGAGTCATTCATTGCTTGAGACAACCAGTGCAATAGCGAGTCACACAGTATAATGCTGCGTTTGACATATATCCAAGCTAACTTATAAAATATTTTTCATTTACAGAAAAAGACCAAAGAAAACTGGTCCAGGGTATAGCGGAGGAATATGGAGAGGAGAATGAGAACGAGGATCAGGAGGATCAGGAGGACGACGATGAACCACCGATCACGGAGCGGAACATTACCGAGCGCAATAATCAGCTGTCGCAGAAACTGACGAAAGAACCACAGAAATTACACAGTGAGGATGTCATACAGATTGTTGTCGAAAAAGACTTAAAAACTGAAAACCAGTCCAACAGGCGGATGGGCCTCGCATCTCTCTCGCGAAATAATCCGCCGTCTGAACAGAGTGCAAAGGGAGAAAGTGGAGGAGGACATAACGGGGCAAGTAGGGATGAGGGGGAAGTGGAGGTAGAGGAACCCCCACCGGCCCCCTCTCCACCACCACCAGAACCCAGATACAATGTGGTGGAATTATTACAGAAGGGACAAACATTAAAGTGAGTAGAATTACAGAGTTCAGCGATATATTGTCGCAACTCTTCCATCTAAAGGTGGAGACATTATCCTGTGTTACTTTTCACAGGCGACAGCAAAAACTACAAAGGCATCAATGTTAGGATTTTGCGTAAAGCTCTGTTTCAGGAACTGCATGCACTTTATCAACCAAACTGGGATCACATTTGTATATAGCTTAATTATGCAGAGCAGTTTGACAAATTACTACTTTTACGAGACAGTTTTACATAAAGTTTTTGCATTCAAGCCTGTTCACAAACTTGCAATAAGCTCTGTATCAGGAATTATCTACACACTAAATCTATCAAATGTAGCTCATACTAGATCAGTTAAAAAGAGCAGTAACTGTTTCATAAATCACATTGACCTTAAATTTAACAGGGCATTAACTTTGTTTATTTTACCTTTCAGCGATTTTTTCACCCTTTGGAAAATTTGTGTTGTTTTGCCTTAAATTGGGAATTTTTCACTATCAAACAAAAGCAATATTATATGCTTAAATACTCTGCAAATACATTACCATGTATACATTCTCTTGCAGTATGTCATTCCCCTCCCCTAAAAGAATATATTTCCTCTTATTTTGTCTAAATGTTCACTCTAAATATTTAAAAAAAAAAAAAAAAAGAATTGAATTGGGAATTTTTTCACTCCAATTTGGAAAAAAAACCTTACCTTTTGCCATTGGAAATGATACCATTTTTTGGTACCACTTATATAAGCAAAAACAACAACACTGCCTTTCTCGATTTTGCTGTCTCTCAGAAACCAAAGTTTAAACATATTTATTTTACATCGATTGCGGAACAAGTTCTTGCAACTTAGATTAATCACTATCGATGGCTTCCTGGGTAGAACCAGTACTAAGCAATGTGGATTAATTATCTTGCTCAAGGATAAATAACGTGGCCGCGGAGAGGATCGAACCCACGACCACTCGATCTAGAGTTTGGCGCTCTACCACTGAACCACGCACTCCACAGAAACTAAATGGACTAGATATTAGTTGATCTTTAACACCTAGACAGTTATTAGGTGGGAAGTAATACCAGTTATACTGTATTTGATTCATCTGTGTTGTAGGTGAGACATTTGATGCCAAGGATTACTTTTGATAAAATTGGCAGGTAATTTGGTAATTTCATATCCAAACTTCTGAAAAGGCCAAATAAAATTATACCTGAGTTTTTAAAATACCACATTTTCCCATTCATCAAAGCTCAACGACACCTTAAATCAACTTCGCCAAAAAATAAAATAAAAAAAAATAAAATAAAATAAAATGCCTACCTACCCAATTTTTTTCAGCAATGTTACAGTAAACACAGGTATAATTTTATTTGCCCAAATGCTAGTATGTGACAAAACATGTTATAGGCTCGTTTCAGAAGCAATGTTCAGTGTGTACTTATGTATCTATTACGTTACATTATATATTTGGTTGATATTATTTACAGTAAAGTCCAAGCACGGACAGCGTTTGCCATGTATTTGGTGCGTGTACAACAGAGACTGATGTCAGACAGTACCACAATGACACAGGACGATGTAGACGGTCTCAATGAACAGATGGTATGTACTGGTCCAGGACAGAGGTTTTATTTGATAATTTTTCACCTGTCGTATATCTTGCTTTATCTGATACAGATAGATGTTTTATTTGATCACTGTTCACGTGTTTACCTTCCTTTATAACGGTAATGGTGTGTGTTCATTTTAAAGACAGTTCGGTGGATTTTTGATGTTCATGTATCAATACATACTTGGCTGTTATTTTGAAAAAAGTGTTATGTAGGAAATGTTTTGTCTCTTAACACAGGTAGTCTCTTAATACAGGCATATTTTAATTTAATTTATAAACTATTGGTAACTGAAATGGGGGTATCTTAAAGCAGGTAGTCACTTAATAGAGTGTTTATTGAGCAGGTTTGACCGATATGTTCACTTTAATCCCTGGCAAATCCTCAAACTGTGGACATATGATCTGATAATAACCATGTGATTACGTTATTTTAGGACCTGGTGTTGAGATTTCTTAAGCGTGCCGCGGTGAACCTGCAGCAGTCATTCAAGGTCGTAGTCCCCAGCAGGAAGTTGCCGCTGAATGATCGACGTAGAATACTGGCAAAACAACTCGGAGACTTCGTCCACATCTATAACAAGGTAAAAGGATTTTTAACTGAATTATATTTTCTTGTATTAGAATGTAGTAACTATTTGTCTTCTAATTTCTTCTCCGATTTTAGCTTATCTTCTTCAAAGCATTTTCTGATTAGAAAATGTAGTTGCGTCAGTCTGTGATATTTATTTAATAAATAAGCGCATTTCTGAAAGTTTTAATTTAAAGTTAGGGCTATTCCATTAAAACATACCTGTCACCCCAGGAAGGCAATTTTGAAATCGAACACCCACCCATAGATGAAAATTGAGTTTAAAGAACCAAGTTTTAGAAAAATAGGGTTCACCCATAGATGTTTATTAAATTGCCTTCCTGGGGTCCTGGGGTATGTTTTAATAGAATAGACCTTGTTTTATCTTCTAAATATTAAGTTTATTTTATGTAAAGGTGTATAGCGATACATTTGTTATTAATTTAAAAGAAAGTACATGGTAAGCATCTAAAAATACAGCGGTATTTGACAAGCATTAGAAAACCAGAAGGCTCTGACAATAGTTCATGTTTTCGCAACAAGTCGAGACTTACCATGTACTTCCATTACTCTGAAAACTCAATAAAAGTCTAATTGAAAAGAAACAAAAATATTTTAAATGTGTTTTTGCATCATTTTCTTCTGAGGCGCATTTGAAGTCATGTGATTTGAACTACCAAATAAACAGCTTGACGTCACATGATTTACATATCAAATAAACTGAAGGTTTATGCGACGGAGTATCTTATAGCTCTACACACTGTGGGTTACAGAATAAATGCTAATACACTACAAGCACTAAATAGTCATCCCTACTCTTATATACATCTGCTTATGAACTTGTTTTATTTCACTAAAATTTACTTTATTTTAATATCCGTAGGCGTAGGAGCTAATTGAATATTGGGGGCGGCCAACATTATTTGAATATAAGGGGTGAAGAGGGCAACTTCTAAAACTTTTCTGACAACTCTCGACCCACCCCGATCTAATATTGTGGGGAATGGATAGGCATGCTCCCTCCTGACTCCTACACCTATGGTATTGGGATCTATCGAAGATATTTGCTTTTCTATTTACTATGCTTTTGCGTAAATGTGGCATCATGTCTCTAATTTCCTAATACTTGCCATTGTGGTATGTAAAAAAGATATTAACAACTATGTAGATTGTATAATGTAGTAGACTAAAGCCTTTTCTAATTTATAAACTCTTCCTCTTTCTAATTTGCTTTATTCTGCCTAACTGTCTTAGACTAGGTATCTTAACATCCAAGTACCCCATAATGACGTCTAACCACAACTTTTCAGCTTGTAGCAAGAGCGCAAGAGGTAACCATCTCTGTTAATAGTGGCTAGCCAGAAACTCCTGTGCTAATACTTATTAATCTGTGCAGTTGTATGACTAGGGGTTAAAAGCCTGCTCAGTATGAGCAGTTATTCAGTAGTGGCTTATCAGCATGAAGCTAGTGTACCCCTAGTAGTAAGAGTGTGTGTTGAGGTCAGATTTACACAACATGTTCAATTAAGTAATAGATAAAGTATGGTCTCATCAAGCATGTCCATTTCATCTGTCTGCCATACTATAACTTCCGATAACTGGTAGTTAGAGTACACCAGTCATTCTGACAGGTGTATTTTCAGTTAAATTATTAACAACTGTGCAAATACAAAGGAAATGTCAGTTACCCTGCTACAACGCAATTAATTGACATACTTCCAAGACGTGACTTTTTTTCAAGTTCATAGAGACAGCATCTAGTATTTAACTTTCCTATTACAATAAAGATAATATGGTTATTGTTTTGTGCAGCATATTTCTGTTTGTTTTATTACTTTTTATTAATGTGTTATACAGATCCTTATTTTGATTCAAACAGTATCACAAATGAAGTATTATTTAGTAAATTTAAATATTAAAAAACATTGTGTAAATCTGAACTCTGTAAATATTATCTAGTATTGTTGGCAGAGCATGCCAATTTGTACGATCCTACAATAGGATGGATATTGATGTATTCAAATGTACTGCTCCTATGTATGGCCATCTTCACCGTGGATTTTCTGGTTGTTAGTTGATTTCAAATTTCAAATGTCTGCTAAAATTTGAATGCAAACTTTCCGGCGATATTTTATTTGTACCAGTACAGTGTTGTCATGGTGTTACGGAAAGCATTCTCACTGAGTGGCAAACAATGTAAACCCTAATCAGCCTGCACATGATGTACAGGTTGATCTGGGTTTACACTGGTTGTAAAAATCAATGTCTTTGAATGTGGCAGCGAAAGGGTTAAGCATTTCAGTTGGTTGATGATGTTTGTGGGAGTAATTGCAAATGATGTAACAGCTTCTGTACGCAATAAACCAGAGAATATCATGTGAAGTCTCTCCACCACTCACTAGCCATCTGGTGAAAAATGTATGTCTCATCTTTTGGACCATTTTTTAGACAAATTTAATTTAAACTTACATTCTGTACAAAACTTCATATACTGAGGGAAACAAGTTAAGCAAGTTTTTGTTGCACCCTGGAAATAATACAGTTTTGGTTGTACAATCAAGAAGCTACTGCCATAGACACAATATTTTATTAAACACACATCAATAACAGTCGAACATCTTAATGACATAATGAATAAATGAACGTAAAGGTCAAGCCCTTAAAGTCCCAAAATGTCAGTATATCTTGTATACAGTTTTATTTCATCTTAAAAACTTGCTAAACTTTTTTCCCTCAGTATATATGTATGATTGTCAATGTGGCATGCTCTTGTCAAAATGTGTTTCGCCTGTATGTGTAAGACAACTGTTAGACTAACATTTAGCCACTATAACTGTCCACGTTTGCATATTTAGTCAGATGAACAAAACCAGGTTTACATATGTGCTAAATACGGATGTCAATGCGAGGATGTATGTATATTGTGTACTAACCCTGTCCATTTGGTTCTGTTCAAATTTTGTTTTATTTCATTCTTGGAATATGTTACAGTTACAGTTTTGTAATTCAAAATTGACTTTCTTAAATTTGATGCATTTTCATATTCTCGTCGGATGTGCATTGACATTGTAGCTGCTAAAGATGTAAGACAGGAATCGTTCGCTAGTTTTATTTTCTAGGGTCCCCTGGGGTCCAAGATACCTGAGTCATTAGAGCAATGTTTACCTGGGTTAACCTTTAGAGGCAGAGTCATGAAAATGTCTGCACCAACATTTCCAGAAAAAAAAAACATAGCAATAAAAACGTACCGGTATCTATACTGAAAGGAAAAGGATATGCGACAAGGGAATTTCCGCTATATATTGTATGTACAATATGCTGTTGTTAATCAAATGGTACATGGCTACGTAAGATCTTTTCTTTCGAAAAAAATAATAAAACAACACTTAACACAGCAAATAGTATTCCTGCAAAGTTTCATTTTTGACAGAGTACACGTTTGGCTCAAGCATGTGAGCAAACTTAGGATGCAAAATTTTGCATACTCTTTATGTCAAATACAGTACTAAACTGGCTCAATTTTTCAAAGAGGAACTTCAACATTTATGATTTTCTTGTTACAGTGTGTACTGTGATTAAAACGTCTACAACATCACAGTTGTGTCCTTTCTCTAACTAATGGCAACTTTTTTTTTTTACAAAACATCATGGTATTACCTTGGAATATATATGTAATTAAGTGTGCATTATATACAATATATAGCGGAAATTTCCGTGTCACGTTTCTTTTTTGTTTCAGTATATTTAGTTGAACATTTCAGGGGAATTTTTCAATTTCATATGCACAATTTCAATCAAATGCTCACATAAATGTCCACTTTTGCACGAATTTCCAATTTCTTGTGAATACACAATTTTAGCTAAATCATAAATGTCAAGTTGTGCGAACAAGATTTTCCATGAAGGTCTAATTTCATATAAATGCCCCACTGCATGCCCAGTTTGAGAGGGTTGTCCATTTTCTTGTAACTGCCCAATGTGAGGAAGTCCAATTTCATACTAACATAAAATTGCAGATGAGTGCTTAATTTTACTTACAGAGCAGAACAAGGCCCGTTTTAGATGAAGGTCAAATTTCTAATTATTATTATTTTTCAATTTTTTTTGGTCACATTCAATTTTATAAATAGTGCTCATCAATCATCCATGCTCCATCATCAGCATAAAATAATTCTGCGAGTGATGATTTGTTTTCAGAAGTGTATGGCAGGTGTCTTGGATCAACTGGTAACAGCTGCTGTTGCTTACAGCTTATTATATGGTTATGCCCACCTCTTACACCAGACTCAAAATCTTATGAGCCATGTCATGAGAAAATGTAGACAAGCCTTTGAAATCTGTACACCCCAAATTTTCGCAATGTACATTTTGTTCCTGAAACTGAAATGCTGGATATTTCTTTCAAATTGTTTTTACTCTGTTGGAAGGGGTGATTTTCTTAATTTATCTAAGAATTTAAACAAAGATGTTGATTTTAATCTTGGAGTGAAAGGTTATATAAGATTTCAAGTTTTATGAGTTTGTCTTAATGCAAATTAGCAAATAGTATTACATACTTTTAGTATATGGGTTTGAAAACAAGCTTTACATAGCAGTAAATATGACTGCTAAGAAAAGTTTTTTTCAGGTATTTCACATCTTCCCAAGAGGTGGATCATATGTAGAAATGTCTAAGTGGCAATTTGTAGTTTAATTTCTGATTTCAGATATATTCTTGAAAAAAAAGAAGTTCTGTCAGTTTGTTGACTATGCTTTCTTTGGATCATAATACATTTGAATTTGCAGAAATTATGTTTTTCTAAAACTGTAACTCATTTGGAATTCTTGCAGTGGCATCTGTCATAAATTAGCTGTATTATTGCCTTGATATTTATACATGTTTGAGGACTGGTGTAAAAGAGGATAACCTGACTGGTGTTATAGATAAACAGTTTCTTTTTTTTTGTGAATTAGAATAATACAAAATAGGTTTCCTTGGTGTTACATTTGCTATGCACAAGGTTATTAATTAATAGTTTAGTTTAGCTTTTTTTTTTTACTCTAATTTTTCCGATTATACATTTTGCAGAAAAGATAATTAAGTTTTTGAGGTAACAAAATATAGAAAAATATTCAGATTTGTTCATTTGCGAAGTACATATTTTCAGGATTTTTTTCGGCTGAAACAGTTAGCTGTAAGTTTGTCTATAGACAGTATTATACACACTATATCTTGAATTCAGTTTGATAGTTTTGAAATTCAGTAGTTACACCCTTTCCTTGAAGGTAGCTGCAGTGGTGTGTTACACTCTTTAAGGCAACTGCAGTGGTGTGTTACACTCTTTATAGCAGCTGCAGTGGTGGGTTACAAAGGCAGTTGAAGTGGTGTGTTCCACTCTTTATAGCAGCTGCAGTGGTGTGTTACACTCTAAGGCAGCTGAAGTGGTGTGTTACACTCTTTATAGCAGCTGCAGTGGTGGGATACACTCTAAGGCAGCTGAAGTGGTGTGTTACACGCTAATGCAGCTGCAGTGATGTGTTACACTCTTTAAGGCAGCTGCAGTGGTGTGTTACACTCTTTAATGCAGCTGCAGTGTTGTGTTACACTCTTTAAGGCAGCTGCAGTGTTGTGTTACACTCTAAGGCAGCTGCAGTGGTGTGTTACACTCTTTATAGCAGCTGCAGTTGTGTGTTACACTCTTAATAACAGCTGCAGTGGTGTGTTACACTCTTTAAGGCAGCTGCAGTGGTGTGAATAAGTGCAACTATTTGTGATGGGTCACTTGTATTTTGTTTTTCAAATAAGTTTTATCAGAATCAGATATAAAAATAGCTTTTGGAAATGGTATATATATCTTTGTATCTGCATCTGTCTATTTACCTCTCACACAGTAATAGTGGAGCAGGTATATAATGTTACCTTTGTCTGTCCTTCTGTGACTGTCTGTACAGCAGCCCGTCTGTTATGCTTAGGGTAAGGTTTTTGGTTAGTTCTGTTTTTAAATCATGAAAAATACATCTCGGTGTACTTTACATTCAGACAAAAAATAGTTCGCCATGACAAACCTTTTAACACTTCTTACACTTTATTGAACACTTATGTTGCCATAATAGTAAAGATGCTGCAACTAAAACTTTTTCGCCTATCACTGCTGCAGGTTTGAATCCCAGAGAGCTCGACTTACCAAGTGGTCTGCCTCTACAAAAAAAATTACCGTCATGTATGGCCTAACGTGTTAAAGATTATATAAAATACCATTAAACAAACAAGCATCTTACACTTTACGGAGCGTCTCTGTAACCGAATGGTTAACAACGTTGCATTGTAAACCTTCGCCTCTCAACGCTGCGGGTTCGAATCCCACTGGGAGCTTGACTTGTAAGTGAGGAAGTGTCGATTCTTACGGATGGCGGGAGGTGTACAGTACTAGCTCTACCCAGGAAAAGTGGGTGGTCTGCCTCCACCACAAAAAATCGACCGTCATATAACCGTTTATATATATGTGTTGAAAATGACGTAAAACACCATACAAACAAACAAACAAAACTTTAATTTCAATTAAGAATCTTATTAACTCTGTGCCTTAGAAATCAATATACCTAGATTCCTTAAACTTTATACACAGATACGTCCAGTTGAGTATTATTGTAACACATTCAGACCAAAAGTAGGTCACTGTGACTGACCTTGACCTATTTGTACTTTACATTGATTCCAGTTACAGTTTTTGGTTAGCTCCATTTCCAAGTCATCGATAAACCTAGACTCTATACAGATACATATAGAAGTCTTCCCACACATCTAGATGAATAGTTTTTCACCTTTATACTAGAAACATAACTGGTCTTGACCTTACTGTTAAGATTTTGTTTGCTCAAGATCATTGCCGCATAATTTAATGATATCTATGCCAACATATCATCCAATTTATATGTTTGTGGGCTATTCATATCTCATGGACATATTTTCTAGTTTTTTAGCTCTGCTGGCCAAGGGCCAGCAGAGCTTATGGGATGGTGTGTTGTCCGTCTTCCGTCGTCCGTCGTCCGTCCGTCGTCCGTCGTCCGTTAACTTTTCTTCAAACGACTTCTCCTCAGAAACCGCTTGGCTAATATTGACCAAACTTCACATGGATGATCCTTAGATGAATGCTTTTTAGATTTGTTAAAATTAGGTCAGCGCTACATCCAAGATGGCTGCCATTACCATATATGGTCGAAACCTTAAAAAATCTTCTTCTCCAGAACCGCTGGACAGATTTCAACAGTTTTTCTTTTAAAATGATCGCCAACGCCAAGACTATCAAGATTGTTCAAATAAAGTCCCCGGGGTCAAAAATGGCCGTGCCCCGGGGGTCCAAAATTTGTATATTGAGCTTTTGCATGTTTTTCATATAGACATGTAGGAAACAACTTTAAAAAATCTTCTTCTCTGAAACCACAAGGCACAGAGCTCTCATGTATTACATGTAGCATCAGCTTATGGTCCTCTTCTAAGTTTATTCAAATGGTGACCCTGGGGTCAAATTTGTCCCCGCCCCAGGGGTCACAGTTTTACATAGACTTATATAGGATTTTTTTTAAAAAATCTTCTTCTCAGAAACTACAACAGCCAGAGGTTTGATATTTTGCATTTACTATAAGCTTATGGTCCTTTACCAAGTTTGTTCAAATGGTGACCTTAGGGTCACATTTGGCCCCGCCCCAAGGGTCACATGTTTTACATAGACATGTATAGGGAATTCTTCAAACGACTTCTCGTCAGAAACCGCTTGGCTAATTTTGACCAAACTTCAAATGGATGATCCTTAGATGAATGCTTTTTAGATTTGTTAAAATTAGGTCAGCGCTACATCCAAGATGGCTGCCATTACCATATATGGTCGAAACCTTAAAAAATCTTCTTCTCCAGAACCGCTGGACAGATTTCAACAGTTTTTCTTTTAAAATGATTGTCAACGCCTAGACTATCAATTTTGTTCAAATAAAGTCCCCGGGGTCAAAAATGGCCGTGCCTCGGGGGTCCAAAGTTTGTATGTTGAGGTTTTGCATGTTTTTCATATAGACATATAGGAAAAAAGTTTAAAAACTCTTCTTCTCTGAAACCACAAGGCACAGAGCTCTCATGTATTACATGTAGCATCAGCTTATGGTCCTCTACTAAGTTTGTTCAAATGGTGACCCTGGGGTCAAATTTGTCCCCGCCCCGAGGGTCACAGTTTTAGATAGACTTATATAGGATTATTTTTTTTAAAATCTTCTTCTCGGAAACTACAAGAGCCAGAGGTTTGATATTTTACAATTATTATAAGCTTATGGTCCTTTACCAAGTTTGTTCAAATGGTGACCCTGGGGTCACATTTGGTCCCGCCCCAAGGGTCACATGTTTTACATAGACATGTATAGGGAAAAACTTAAAAAATCTTCTTCTCTGAAACTGCAAGAGCCAGAGGTTTAATATTTTGCTGTTGCTATAAGCTTATTTTTGTTCAAGTGCTGACCCTGGGGTCACATCTGGCCCCGCCCCGTGGGTCACAGTTTTACATCAATGCTTGTTTTAAAAAAAAAATTGAAATTTTTTGAAATTATTTTTTTGAAATTTTTGAATTTTTATTATCTCTACTGGCCAACTTGGAAAACCAGCCAGATCGGACCCGTAATGACGGAGTTACTGCTCTTGATATAGTTAAAAATGCTATATTTTGCCTCTTTAAGACGATAGTCACTCGCTTCATTGATGTCATAAGAGCCATATTAGCCAGTAGAGCGTCCACAGGCCCTCTTGGGCCTCTTGTTTACCTTTGCCAGACTGTTCAGAATTATTCTGTCCACTCTCTTGCATCATTAAAAGTCATGCATTGTTCCTAATCACACTGTTGGCTGAGTTCTTCTGTAAGAGTCACTTTCTGGTTTGCTACTGGGTCTTTGGCTGCCAAACTTGGACCGCAAGTTCCTACAGCTAGCATGAATCATCCTCCATCAACTGATTTTCACATATCATGGCTGGACATATAGGGATCGCTTTACATTTAACTAAATATCTTGTTTTACCACGAAACACAATTACTACGGACGACAAACATTTCTAGTTATTCTATGACAGCATTTTCGAACAGATTTGAATCAAGTTTTTTATGGTAAAAGGTTTTGAGATTTGCAAATATATAATCAGGGTTTGTTTTGGTTGCACATTTTGAGTTTGTTAATTGCGTTCATTTGCATGCGTTATATCAGTTGAAATGTTTATTTTATCTAACATTCAGAACGTTTTCTCGTTTTCTAGGAATTTTACATTTTTATATAATATATATATGTATATTAGTTGTGGCATTTGTTAAAAAAAAGAAGTATGTCTTGTTTATATTTAACAGATTTAGAAGGTTACCATAAAAAGCCGAGTGTTAAAAGTGATAAACAATGATAAAACAGATGCACTATCACTGAATTTAGCATCGGTGCCTGTGGATATAGGTTAACAGAGAATGCAGTGATACAGTTTGTAAATTAATTATGAATAAAATCTTATTACCACTGAAGTAAACTATTTATATTCTTTCCATTCTCACATAGTTGTCCGTGGTGTATTAGCTTGAAGCAAGCAAAGTATGCCTTTAGTCTCGAGATAAATTGCCCTCATAAAAGCAGTTCAAACAGTATTTTTTATTTATTTTTAAATATGAGCCATACTTTTTTCCTGCAACCTGATGATTCCCACATGTACACATGAGCCAATTGCTAGTGTACAACCTGGGTACACTAAGTAACATCTAAATACCTCTGTGTGTACAGACATAAGTACCCTGGGTAAGACCGTGGATACCTGGGTATGACGACGGCCAATTATAAGCATCACTACCGTTAAGTTTATTACAAGGCATTAGCCCAGATGTTTGAACACTTAAAAACTAAATATCTGTATTAGTCTAATACCCTTGTGATATGACGGGCTGAATACGATTCAAAGCTTGTTTGCAAGTTGAATATATTGACTGCTGAATTGATTGCAAGAAGTTTTATTTGAATTTGATGTGATCTAATAATGTTTCAATGTTTTATTGAAGTGTTTTGGCAACACATGATAGTGCTCATTTATAACGATTATTGACGTGCAGATTATTTAATTTGATAGAAACATGTTGAATCTTAAGTGGTGCTTTAGTAACTCAGTGCTGCACTTTGCATACAGGTCAATGTAAAAGGTTGATAGGAACATTTCATATATGTCCACATATCCTTCGTGCCTTCTTGGGATGCCTGTTCAATTAAAATCTAATACAAATGTGTTGTAATTGTCGACCTATTCATCCATATTTATGCCAACACTGATTTGCTAGATACGTACAAACATTTAGCAAAGGGAAGAATGATTTTATATCTATCAAAATAAAAATTGATCTTGTTCAGTGATTTAGAGCCACAAAAGTTCATCTTAATACTGTACTCTGTACCACATTTTTTAAGGTCAATGTGCATTTTAAAGTATGAAAGCAATATATTTTTATTTTCATTATTTTACATGCATTGGAATTTTTCCATAACAATTTACAATTTTATAACTAAATTCAAAAGAAAAACATCAAAGAACAAATCAATAACAAGAAGCTGAGCACACTAAAGGGTAACAACAAATGTGTCTGGGATGTTTAACCCTTAACCCCCTACATATATATAATGGACTGTTCTTTCTTTGAATTAGGACAGTTCCATTTATGTGACAAAGGGGTGTTTTTTGGGAAAATGACTGATCAGCAGTTGCACATTGTAAACCCTGATCAGCCTGCGAGTTATGGGTTAATAACGTGTGTATCCACCTATGGTATTATTTTTTACTATTTTGATATATATTACAAGTAACTCTAAACTTTTTTTTTACAGAGTATAGTATATACCAGGAACATTGATATAACTATGACTGTACTACCTCATTTCACAGAGCATGACCTCTTTATAAAACTGTTCACACTTCTGATGACTTACCAAACTCTGACATTTATCATTCCACCTGTGGTAACTGTAAATATGAAATATACATACACAGCATATATTAATCCATGTATGTGTATTACAGGAGACAGAACAGCTGCGTACCCGTAAATACCAGGAGAGGAAACAAGCTCAACACACTCACATGAGGCGGGCGGAGAGTGTAGAGGGACTGGAGGAGGACAAGTTTGAACGATTTGTACACACTGCCAGGTATGAGAGCTATCTGTTGATACCTATCTCCCCCACCCCCACCCCCCACCCCGGTAAAGTCAACACACTCATATGAGGCGATCGGAGGGACTGGAGAAGGACAAGTTTGACATATTTGTACACACTGCCAGGTATGAGAGCTATCTGTTGATACCTAACTATCTCCCCCACCCCAACTTCCACCCCCTCACCAACACACCTACTTGAGGCAGGCGGAGAGTGTAGAGGGACTAGAGGAGGACAAGTCTGACATATTTGTACACACTGCCCGGTATGAGCTATCTGTTGACACCCAACTATCCCCTCCCACCCCCTCAAGGACAAGTTTGACATGTGTACACACTGCCAGGTATGAGCTATCTGTTGACACCCAACTATCCCCTCCCACCCCCTCAAGGACAAGTTTGACAGATTTGTACACACTGCCAGGTATGAGCTATCTGTTGACACCCAACTATCCCCTCCCACCCCCTCAAGGACAAGTTGATATATTTGTACACACTGCCAGGTATGAGCTATCTGTTGACACCAAACTATCCCACCCCTCACCCCACTCACCAACACACCTTCATGAAGCGGGCCGAGAGTGTAGAGGGACTGGAGGAGGACAAGTTTGACAGATGTGTACTGTCAATTAGGAGCTATCTGTAGACACGTAACTATCCCCTTGCCCGTATGGAATATATGTCCTTTCTCTCATGTGGGATAGAAAATAAAATCTTCATGTTCGAGTGAAAGATAAATTTCTCAATCAAACAATTACATAGGTCTATCTGGCATAAAATATGTTCAGAACATGATCAAAGTTCTTAATTTATGTCTCGGCAGTGTAAACAAACAATTCTTTTTTTTTTGGCTCATTGTATTTTCAAAATGGCTGCCATGGTCACCTTGGTCCATAATGCCCCTGTCACACTATAGCGCGTTTCCACTGCATTGGTACGGCGTTGTTTAATTTTCCAGAACGCCGTGAGATCGCAAGAAAAATCTGATATATTTCGTGAAGATGGAGATATCACGGCGTCCTCACAGCGACCAAGGCATTGCTACGGAGCTCCCATGGCGTTCTATCGCGTTGCTACGGAGCTCCCATGGCGTTCTATCGCGTTCCTACGGAGTTCTTGTTGGCGATTGTCTGCGCTCTCACGGCGCTTCCACTGCGTGCACTGCGCTTTCACGGCGCTCACACTGCGCTGACGGCGTGTTGAAGACGTTCGTATGCACTACCTATAATTCATTTATACTATTTTGTTAGTTTTTGACATGCAAACGCCGATGGACGCGGTAGAAGCGCCTTGGGAGCGCAATGATCGCCGTGACAGCTCCGTACAGTCGTTGTAAGAGCGCAGTAAAATAAATAACACTCCGTATAAGCGCCGTAGACGCGCCGTATAAGCGCGGTAGAGACGCAGTGACATCTCAGAGAACGCCGTACAATCTCCGTGCAAGCGCCACCGACAATCACAGCGTTCGCACTGCGACCTCTGTGCGCGCCCGCGGAGCTCCTGTGGCGTTGTAGGAGACCTTACTGCGCTGCTATGGCGACCTTACGGCGACCCCACTGCGCTCTTATCAGAACGCCGAGCGACGGCGTTTGTTTTGTGCATGCTCAAAGTGCGCGCCGTCGCTTGGTGTTCTATGCGATCCCAATGCGTCTACTGGCGATGTCACTGCGTTGCTGCGGCGATGCTTGCGATCGTACTGCGCGCACTTTGGCGTTCTGTATTTTTCTTGGAAGCCGTGGGATCGCCGTGAGAACGCGGCCCTAGTGTGACAGGGGTTTAAACACTGCATCTATCTTGAAAAAGAATAAAAGTTCTCTGTTGACAAAAATACATTCAACGTCTGAAATATTGATTGCGATCAATTTAAAATATACTGCTGAATATAAAACATTATATACTTGTTTTCAGTGAAGGAGAACTGGAAGAGGTGCTGACAACATACACAAAGATCAACAAATCTGCCAGCATATTCCTGGGCAGTAAAACTGGCACCCAATCCCAGCCGGTCCAGCATGTACCCACGACAGGTGCAGGACAAACCTTTAGTAATTAATTACATCACTAATTTCATCACTCATTACATCATTCATCGCAGGCATCACACGTAGCATCACTCGTGCCACCATTTGCAGTTCTGCTCTGTTCCGGATGTTATGGAAGTGTTGCGTAAAAACAAGCATTATTAAATGGGTGGATGGGGTGCACTTGTAACCTTGAGTGCACTTGTAACCTTGAGTTAACTTTTTTATTCTCTCTTTGTCATCCATCTGAAAAAAGGGGGTTGTTATTCGGACAGTCCCATGTATTGGAATCTATGTTCGGGCGTGCCAAAGAACTAGATATGAATTTAGTAGTAAGTGTAGGGTGATCCCTGGTTCCTATGTATCCACTTCTGTTTCTCTGGGAGTGGTTATTTACAATTTGTTGAGGATGGTACAACATGGCCTCTTTTCTTCAATAAAATGACTATAGACATGATAGAAAAGATGAAATTATTGAAATGGAATGTATATATGCCTCTTAACCATAATTAAGACACTTCCTAATTTTGATGCACAACATCCAAGGTTAAAATCACTCACTGTATTATAATTTAGACCACAGCTCTTTACTGTAGAGTAATGAGTGAATAGAACTGAAAGTTTCGACATTCATTTCCCAGCTATGCCCTCTGTTGTCCATGCATGTAGTTCTCTCAAACATTGTCCAAAGGCTGCATTTTTTACAATTGAGTATTTTTTCGGACTACATATGCTTTTCTAACAGGTGTAAATACATATTGCACTTTTACTAAAATCTCTGATAGAATATATTGGCACAATGTATCGGATGGTAACAAGGACAGGCCGCGTTCTTGGGTAAGATGGTTCATTGCACATCGCTTAACAATCGGCTTACTTTTTAAACCACCTGATCAATGGCTGACAGCCGGCTGTTTTACCTCACAAAAGTTCATCAGTTTCATTGAGAATTTTGTTTTAAAAAGAGTGACGGATGAATGTTTCAAAGTTAAAACTATTTTGATTCCAGGTAACTCCATGAAGCACATCGGGGCCACTTCATCTTTACTGAGAACTGATTCACAATCACAGCTCAACAAGCGTAAGGACAGTGCCACACCTGACAGCACCCAGCCCCCTAAAACCATCACCGGATGGGAGGATGTACCAAAGAGTAAGTGAAATGATAGAAACAGACTGTAGCATTTTTATAATTGCTTTGTTAGGGACAGAAATACTGTGCCATGCTTTTTAGTCGCGTAGATGGATTGGATTAGTGGACATTTTGTGTCACTTTATAAGCATGGCTGACATGTAGAGATCCCTTTTGTGCAATAAAGTCCATTCTCATGGCCTGGAATCATATATTTTTTTAAGTGTTTTGAAATCTTGTATGTTCTTAACCATTTCTTTTGTATGTAAATTATTTATCATTTATTAACTATTTGACTAGTTAAATGAAGACAGTGTGTGGAAAGGGACCTTTTCTTTGTATATACTACAAAACTATCACTTATTTAATTGGTAATACATTGTATCCATAATCATTAGAAAATATAGCAAATACTAACACATGAATGTAAATGAAGGCATACCTTTTGTAACAAGGAGATTTTGTAAAATCATGAATTTATTAATTTATTAGTAAATGGCGGAGGAAACTATAGGGTTAACTGTATTGAAATATTGAATTTTGTGATGGTATATCATCCATTTATTGGTGGCAAATTTTGTTTAGTTGCACGCGTTTCGGAGCCGTTAAATACAATTTGCGACCGTGAAACAACCGATATATGTAACACTACAGCCTTGCCACTGTACTTAACCTAACAGTTACAAATGTAACACAGTTGTAATTCAAGTACACCCCTGTTACTCCCTCTTATAACTAATCATGCAATGGGAGATTCCAAGTACTGTCAGGTAGTTGTAGATGTAATCATCTGAACACCTGTTATTGTTTACCTGTTCTAAACTATGAATTCTGGGAATTAAGAGGTATTGCCATATTAGTGAAGACCATTCGCTGAAAGGTCTTGTGGGTAATTTATGCATACAATGAGGTAATCACCATGGCGTTAACCTGTAGCTACACAGGTCGATGTCCATATGTGAGACATGACTAACTGCCGAAAAGCAGTATAACTTCAAGTATAATACTGAGCGCACGGAGAGAGAGTAGAGAGTCGAGAGTCGGTGGTTAAAGAGTGGAGATTCAGTTTCAATACTTGTATCCTCAAGATGGATCCCCGCAGTCTAAGACAGGGTGTGGGATAAGTTAAACTATACTATGTAAGCCAGTATAGTAGGGCAGTCATCGTTACATACTAATTGGAAGATTTGGACATTTGAAAGTTTCTATATACTATTATACTTTGTGAACCTAAGACATTTAATAATAGGGACTATTTAAGTAATTAACACAAATGGAAGTACTGGAAAACCACTATATGAAACGGATATGCATATATATATAACAGGATGTTCATAGCGTATTATGAATGTGTAATTATTCGGACTGTTTTATATGTACTAATAAATTATGGAAATCACAACGCGAAGTCATGACCTTGTTATTAAATGTACCAAGTATAGCATACGACCCCGTAGTGCTACATATACTGTCGCAAAGGTCTACATTTCAATACTGGTTTACCCATTTCTAATGCATTTTAGTGTTTTCACAGTTTTCTCTCAAACACTTCCAAATAAAACTAAATGACCACGTTTTTGACAGTTTAATGTCACATGACTGGATTTGCGACAGGTTATGCACTATTTAACCAATCAAATTGCAGGATTTTTGTCAAGTGTGTTAAAATATTTAAAAAAATGCTTCTAATGAAATGTCTGTTACTTTAATGCACATTTTTTCTGCTTGCCTGTATAAATTGCATTCTTTTACTTAACCTAACATCAACGTGTTCTATATCTTGAGTCTCTGCAATATCTCTGAATGCTTATATAACAACAGCAGCCGCACTCTTTATAGTAATATCTAACTCTATCTCCACCCCCATGCAGCCATCCACAGTGTACCCACTTCTAGTGATATCAGATCCAAGCACTCGCACTCTGGTAACCAAGGTAACCCTGCTGGACACGCCTCTTCTGGACCTCCTACACGCACAACCCCCGTCGCCTATGGCTCATCGTCGGCAGCGTCCTACGCTAGTGCCGTGCAAATATACACGCAGAAACTGTCGACATTACGACCTCATTCTGCTACCAGTGCTGCTCAGAAGTCAGGTAGATAGTTGTCATTTTGACCTTCTTTATTAACGGGACACGTGTTTGTGCCAACGTTTTACTTTTCACAGAGCAAGTGATTTAAGGATACAGTCAAACTTGTAATAAACGGTCGTTGAATAGAACGAATATAAAAACGTTACTGAAAATAGTGCTATCCCAATTTGAGTCTACTTATAAACTATTGTGACGAAAGCGAAAGTAAACATTCTGCTGAAAATTACCGGTACATTGTAAATAATTTTTATGATACAGTCGTTGGCGAAAATTATAGTTTCATTTCAAATGTTTAGTTCTCGTAAGATTGGGTAGATCTTTTCTAGTGGAATGGTCGTCTGTTGACTATTTCTACAGTTGCATGAGCGAAGGAAAATATAGCATGTTTGTTTTCCCTACAAAAGTCGAAGTCAATTATTATCACTAATCTCGTGAGACCGATCAGCTAGAACACCCGACTAACGTCCTTAAATAAAGTTTATTCAGAAATTACTGAGAATGTTGCGATTGCTATGTCAGACTGTTTTGTGTCAGAATATGTTTTTTGCCCCTTTCTCACTTCAGTTGATAGCAGCAAATAAATGCGTGATTGTAAAATTCGGACACAATAAGCCAATAATTTAGGATTTGATAGTTCATTGATCTCATTAGAGGTTGCTTAATTATCAAAATTATTGATATTTGTTGTGAAAACAGACGGTTGTTGGTCACATTAGGCAAAAGACGCTTAATGCACTTAAATATAGAAGGAAATGATCGGTGGGATACAAAAGTGGTCACATAAGATAATTGGTCACTCAATGCATGTGGTCGCATGAGCACGTTTGACTGTATCTGCATTTCACAGTCTTGTGCTGGAAAATCTAACCTTACACATGGTGGCAGATAAAAATCCTGCACATCAACAATGATGTCGATAACATACATTGATTGTTGGCAACAACGCAGGCAAAATAACCAACAGAATCAAACGGGGGTATCGGGTGAAGATACAGAAATTCCAACCCTCGATTGTTTAGTCAGAACCTCGACAGAGCAACAGTACCGATAAAAACAGTTATACCTGATGTTGAAATTCCAGGTCTTCTCATGATACCGATGAACGATTCTTATCCACCACATGATTTATAAAAATTAGAAGTAAAAATGCTCTGTGAATATTTGATTATTTTGATCTACTTGGGTAATAAGATTTACAGCTTGTACATTAGTCATAAAAGAAAAAGGGAAATGCCATAAATGGAAAAACAATCATGCCATGTACCATAACCGGGAGGACAAAACTCTTATCAAGCATTACATGGTCCATCCTTAATTCCATTAAGCGATGGGGAAGCTTGTATTAGCATGATTTTTTAACGGATATTTCGACAATAAACATGTTTAAAAAAATGTTTTACTGAAGAAAAAAATGCGATAACCTTATATCGATATAAAATTATCTATTAAATGTTTTAATTTTACAATATGCAAACGTTTTAAGCCAAAATTAAGGTCTTATTTCATACCCCAGCCAACCCCGTTTTCGCTTCTTGGAGAAGGGGTTCGATGGAGTATGGAAGTTAATACTCGGACCACGTAATATTCTCAACAAAACTTATAATGCAACATGTCCAATTTTCCTTCTATTTTCAGTGTAAACATCGGGCATTATTGGCTGATAAAAATGTTCTACGTTATATTTCGTTCTCATTAATTTTGTTGATTTGAAAAAACAAAACAATCATGTAATGCGTAAATATGAAATAATGTTAGCATGTCATAATCAGCAGAACTGAAGGCCTTGTTTACTAATGAAAACTCAACAGAATGAACTCAATGTAAATCCTATGGAATTAATTTTGTTGTTTTTCAGTTGAAATTAAAATGCAGGGTTCCGAAATTGGCTAAATGGAAACGTTATTTTCTGCTTTCAGAATGTAATTTGATGAAAATCACGCAAACATATTGACAACACATTTACAGCTGTAGTTCAATTTTATCAATCAACATTATCATATAGTTACATTGAAAGTAGATGGAAAATTAATGACGTTGCACCGCTGCGGGTTCGAATCCCACTGGGAGCTCGGCTTGTAAGTGAGGAAGTGTCAATTCTTACAGATGGAGAGAGGTGTACAGTACTGGTTCTACCCAGAAAAAGTGGGTGGTCTGCCTCTACCACAAAAAAAATCGACCGTCATATATAACCTTACATTTGATGAAAATGACGTAAAACACCATACAAACGTTTTGTTGATTATAGCATAGCTGGAAAACTTGACCTTTTTACATTTAGATTGCATGTTTGATTTCCTATAAATTCTTTAACAGAATAAACTCCCGCATGAAAGATATAAAGCCCCTATTTCATTCTTTACATTTATTAGATTTTTCTGTGCACAAGTGGCACAGACTATCTGTTTATTGACAGATCTGCCTGTATTGATTTAGTTATAACACTTAGCGGCGCTTTGCTGTAGATTGAAGTAGTTCTAATATTGATATGGTTCTGTTTAATATCACAAAATACACAGACTCAATTTATTATTATGTCTGTGAAAAACACTGCATTAAATAATATGGCATGAAAGCTTTATTGTCGTTTACAATATTGTCTGACACAGGCAATCCTTAAAAAACAAATTGCTTGCTGTCTCTGGACCCAGTATTTCATAAGTGGGTAGGAATGTATTAAAAAAAAAAAATCTGAAGAAGGTAAAATCCTTACGTAATTAAGGAAAATATTCTAAAGAAGCAAAACTAAAAAAGAAAGTTGCTACAGAGTTGCCATGAAAGAAGTTTTTAGTAAGGTATTTTTCCTGGGTAGATTGGGAAACAGCAAACCAACGAAAGTACAATTGAAGTTATGCTGGCTGACAAGATAGAATAACACTAAAAACAAAACAAACAAAAAACAAGTTGCGAAGACAACAAATAACACACCTGATCTGTAATCTTGTTCCCTTTGTTTGTATAGATAAGCAGATCCGTTCCCGCCCTGGCTCGGCAACGAATCATCGCTCGGTGTCGGCCACTAACAGCAACTATGGCAGTTCGTCTGATCTTCAAGGTAAGAGTTGTTATGGCGATTGCTTGTTTACTTTTAAGGGAGATTATCCTGATGAAGGATATAAAATGGCAGTATCCAACAAGAATAACAAGGGGTATGGGAATGAAAAGTATGACAATTTCGATCTCTGCTGTGTGCCTCGATACTAAACCTGTTTTAACAGTATAATTCATGCTACAGTGGTGTAGTTTGTGTTCATGTGTTCGATAAAAATAATTACAATATATTATTTTAATATGTCAGAGGTACTAAGAGGATTTATGTTCAAGGTTTAAAATTAAAAATATTGAATCATGTTTAATGTTCAAGCTCATTGAAATATATTAAAAATGCTTTTACAGGTGATAAAAATAGCAAGGAGGATTCCAATAATTCTCCTAGGAGAACGCCTATATTATTTAGCAAACATTTTGCTAGATCGTCAAAAGGTACTTTAAATGGAGTGGGCGACAGTTTTGGCTTTTTTTTACCATTGTGTAGAGTGGCATAGCACTTTTTTCATTCAGCAGAATTTTTTCTTTAATATGATACTTTTTTATTTGAGTGAAAAATGAAGTGTGGATGCCAGTTCTGTAATACGAGAGGTGTTCAACTTATAACGCAACACTTTCATTTTGTACCTGATTCAAACATCTTGACATTTTTTTGCTATTTGTTGTTTTTCACAATTTCAGGGAAATTGACTTGAACAAAAACTTATTAAATCTATAAAAACTTCTAGTTCGAAACATCAACTGCAGGCATTGTTATCTATAAAAAATAAGTTTCGTTATTTTACTTATAAAAAGAGAAATGAAAAAATATATGACTTAAGATTTAGGGGCAAAACACACATTTGCAAATAATGATGAAAAAATATAAACTTTGACCAAAATATATCTTTATATGGTATATGATAATACAGCAACAATAACTATTAATTTTTTGTCTCATAATGCTTATTTTGGTAAATTTATAAAAGCATCAGTAACATACTAGCAAACTTTTAATTCAACATTTATATTTTTGACTTAAAATAAAACATACGATCATATTTAAATTTCAAACACAGTTTTAAACAATTACGATATGCATTAAGTGACAATATTTGGTTTAAGGTAAAACTCTACGGCGATAGAAACATATAGGTTTAAAATTGGAAACTAGTGGATACAAAATGTAATTTAAAACGAACTGCGTGAACTTGTAGATTATTTTTAAATGCATATCTTCTAAATAACAGTTTCACAACATTAAATCACGCATGTTTTATGATAACCATTTCCGCTGACAAATAACATCTTAAACAAAAGTGTTAAGCTTAAAGTTGAACACCTCTCGTATTAGCGTCATTCTTTCTTCGATATAGTATGTGTTCAAATTAGAAAGCGTGTTTATGCACTTTAACTGTTGTAATTTAAACTTGATGTTATGTCGTAAAAGTACTTTATATATGATTATAGTTTCTTTTAATTTTACTCTCACATTTAAACAAATATTTTGCATTTCTCTTCATTGTATTTGATAAACAAACTGTTGTTGCCTTTAAATGGGCGACGAAAATCTTGGAAGTTAAAAATTGTGGCATCCCGTTAGTTTTCTGCATAACTTGCTTGAAAATGAATAACTATTCGATTAGTTTTGTTATGTATACAATGCTCTACCACATAATGTGAAGGGGTATCTAGGCTGAGTGACTACCACATAATGTGAAGGGGTATCTAGGCTGAGCTACCACATAATGTGAAGAGGTTTCTAGGCTGAGTGACTACCACATAATGTGAAGGGGTATCTAGGCTGAGTGACTACCACATAATGTGAAGGGGTATCTAGGCTGAGTGACTACCACATAATGTGAAGGGGTATCTAGGCTGAGTGACTACCACATAATGTGATGGGATATCTAGGCTGAGTGACTACCACACAATGTGAAGGGGTATCTAGGCTGAGTGACTACCACATGATGTGAAGGGGTATCTAGGCTGAGTGACTACCACATAATGTGAAGGGGTATCTAAGCTGAGTGACTACCACACGATGTGAAGGGGTATCTAGGCTGAGTGACTACCACACGATGTGAAGGGGTATCTAGGCTGAGTGACTACCACACGATGTGAAGGGGTATCTAGGCTGAGTGACTACCACATAATGTGAAGGGGTATCTAGGCTGAGTGACTACCACACGATGTGAAGGGGTATCTAGGCTGAGTGACTACCACATAATGTGAAGGGGTATCTAGGCTGAGTGACTACCACACGATGTGAAGGGGTATCTAGGCTGAGTGACTACCACACGATGTGAAGGGGTATCTAGGCTGAGTGACTACCACACGATGTGAAGGGGTATCTAGGCTGAGTGGCTACCACACATGGCCTGGATATCAAGCTCATCTTCAGGATTTTCAGATACCAGATATCACTGGTTTTGTTGATTGACACACCCACATGTAGAGGCATGGGAACTGACACATTATCTGGGGAACCCCTATCTTGCTAGACTAAAAGTTTAGGCTAGTTTTTACCCCGCTTCGAAGAAGTGGGGGCTATATTGGGATCACTTTGTCCGTCGTGTCCCATCCCGTCGAGTTTTATTAGTTAACAGATAATAGTGACATGGTTGCATATTTGCTTCTAATTTTTGGTATGATGTAAAAATACATTATGAAAACGACATAAGGTTACATTCCGCTAATTATACAGGCTTCATAAGGTTACACTCCACTAATTTTTACACACGATTCCACTAAGTTTTTCATTATTTCTCCTGTTATTTAACAGATAATGGTTTCATGTTTTCTTTTTCTTTTTATGATTTGAAAATACATAATGAAATCTTCATAAAGTCACATACTATGAAATTTTAATACCTCATAAGGTTACACTCCACTAATTTACGTCGCGTCACGTCCTATCGTGTCCCAATGTATTATTTCGCAGATAATGGTTGCATGGTTGCATATTTGCTTTTCCTTTTTGGTTTGATGTGAAAATACATTATGAAAACCACATAAGGCTACATTCCACTAATTATACAGACATCATAGGGTTACACTGCACTAATTTTTATGTAAGACTCCACATATTTATACACCCGCCAACAAGGTTTCGTCTGGCTATATAATACTCACTTTTGAGTTATTTAGGAGAATGAGATAATGGTTGCTTGGTTGCATTATTGCTTTTTCATTTTGGTATGATGTGAACATACTCACATAATGAAAACCGTATACAGTTACACTCCACTAATTACATAATTATAAGAACCATAAGGTTTACACTCCACTAATTTTTACTTAAGACTCACATATTTTAATTATTTGTCGCGTTATTTAACATATAATCAGATAATTGTTGCAATTTTCTTTTCCTTTTACTTATTTAATATGTGCGACTCCACATATTTTTTAATTATTAGTAATTGAGACTCTGCTCGGCATAAACTTCAGAGTATTCCCACGCATCCATATTAAGGAAATGATACCTATTCTGACTGGACACAAATGCGGTATTAATCACCTTGAAATTATTTTCATTAAATTTGTTTTTTAGTTAGGCCAGAAAAAAAAATACCTGTGTTTCTGGTTACCCGACCGTCCCTATTTTTGGCGCCGACCCTACAGTTTTTTATCAAAAAATAAATAAATAAATAAAAAATAGTACGAAAAAGCTGGGTACTAAACGGTAATGTACGAAAAGATTGAGTACGAAACGCGCTAAAACCCGATTTGGCTATTTGTATTGGAAAATGCAGCCATAGGACAGAGCAGAAGTTATGAAAAACATTAATCATGACATGCTGCCAGCAGATTTGTTCTTCCATTACCACCCAGCCTCAGGAAAATTATAAAATTCAATCGTATGTAAACTCGTAATGGCAGAAAATATGTGTTTTCAATTTATTTTTTTCAAAACAAACAAATTAAGAAGATATCATGAGGTTGTTTACCTTCTCTCCTTGCAAAATCACTACAAATTAACTACTTGACAAAGTTAAAGATACCTTTAACATCGTCCATAAACATGGGCAAAAAAAAAAAAAGAAAAGAAAAAATTTACCGACCTACCTACCCTAATTTTTTCAGCAGAGTAACCAGAAACACAGGTATTTTTTTTTCTGGCCTTAATTTAATATATGAAAATACAGAATCAGTACATTTTTTAGGATACACACATATGCAAACAGGTCACCAAGCGGGGGTATTAATCACCTTTAGTGATAGCTCTAGGTTTTTAGCTGATTGGTGATGTGCTGTCTCAAGGATTTGTACAATAAGAAGGATTAGAAAATATGATGAAATCTCGTAGACTCTCGCGTAGAAAGTACGAGATTTCAGCGTCTATCTATAAGGCGGGTCTTTCCGATAAGACGGGTCCGATCGATAACGATAACGCGGCGAGCTTACCTGTACGTTTCGACACAAAACCAGTTCGGTGCTACTGCTGTGTTTATCTCATATGTTACGTGAGAAATATACAGCTTCTTTTTAACTGGCGGCTTGTTAAATCCTTGATTACATAGTCAATAGAAACCCTAATTGCATAAAGCACTCGGGAATTATGGCTCAGGGTTGTGTCACGAACACGGAGACTAGTTCGAAAATGGTGTTTATAAAATGTATAAATACACGTTGATACTCCGATTACCGCGAAAATGATGACGAATCCTATGCTCTAAATAAGTAATTATTCCTTGCTGTAATAATAAAATATTTTAAATACCAATAATTATCGGACATTTTGTTTTATAATTCTTAAAGTGTTTGGGTTACAAGGCGTAAATCAATAATATTAATTGTATTATTTTCGCTAGGAAAACTAACATTGTGTAACGCGGTGTCGGTTGATTTTGTTTTCTTCTTTTGTAACGATTTTAACTGTATTGCAATTAGACCAATTGAATTAAAAAAAGCATCTTGTTTGTGCAAATGTATGGTAATTAATTAGCGAAATTATCCTTTATTTTCTTCGAGTTTAAAGCGCGGCGTCGGCCGATCCTTTTGATATGTCCCGCGACTTGTTAAAAGACCATGAAGAATGAATGCATAATTATAGTTTGCTACTTAAACTGTTATTTTAATCAATGCTTTAACGCGGCGATCTTACCTGTACGTTTCGACACAAAACCAGTTCGGTGCTACTGCTGTGTTTATCTCATATATTACGTGAGAAATATATAGCTTCTTTTTAACTGGCGGCTTGTTAATTACATAGTCAATAGAAAAATCCCTAATTGCATAAAGCAATCGGGAATTATGGCTCAGGGTTGTGTCACGAACACGGAGACTAGTTCGAAAATGGTGTTAATAAAATGTATAAACACACGGTGATACTCTGATTACCGCGAAAATGATGACGATCCTATGCTCTAAATATGTAATTGTAGCATGGTCACAGACAATTCTCTTTGTTCAGACACAGGTGTAAATCGTTTAATTGAAAATAAGACCTGTCAGAATAACTGTGAGAATAACAGTTAGAATAACTGAAATAGAGCTGAAATGGACATGCTACAAAACAAACCAAGTATGGTTTCATCTCGTTGGTTAATTTAAACACCTCGATGGGCTACGCCCATCTCAATGTTTAAATGAACCAACTCAATGAAACCATACTCTATCTATTACCTATTCCTTGCTGTAATAATACAATACTTTAAATACCAATAATTATCGGACATTTTGTTTTATAATTCTTAAAGTGTTTGGATTACCAGGCGTAAATCATTAATATTAATTGTATTGTTTTCGCTAGGAAAACTAACATTGTGTGACGCGGTGTCGGTTGATATTTGTTTTCTTCTTTTGTAACGATTTTAACCGTATTGCAATTAGACCAATTGAATAAAAAAAATGCTTCTTTTTTGTGCAAATGTATGGTAATTAATTAGCGAAATTATGCTTTATTTTCTTCGAGTTTAAAGCGCGGCGTCGGCCGATTCTTTTGATATGTCCCGAGACTTGAATGCATAATTATAGTTTGCTGCTTAAACTGTTATTTTAATCAATGCGTTATTAAAAAAACAAACTGTGAACATGCATCTCTTGTACATATTTACCATTTGGTAATGTCATTCTGATTATCTTTACGTACATGAACACGTCTTACGGAAAAGAAGATTTTTATTAATTTTGATGATCTAGATCTTGAAGCTTTATTAGGCAAGTTTACTGCAAGTGAAAATGAGGTCTCTGATGAACTGTGTGACAATGGTGTAGATATGAGTAATAAGCCGACTCCTAAACTGTCCATGCTATGCATGCCACGAATCATACATACATTTTTTTTAAATTTGTTTGTGCGTGCGTACTTTATCAAAAGCTCCCAATCCTCATCCCATTCCCCGGACGTTTGAATTGTTAGCTCCACTGAGAGTCTTACCGCATGTCATAAAATGCGGTACTTACTCGTGTTTTATTGCTATGATGTTAATTATATATTTATGCTCGCCCTATGGCACTAGTGTCTTATTGCTGTGAGTGTCATAAAATATATACCGAATATGCACCCTATTTGAGCGAGTTCTTTATCTTTTCTCAAAACACAATGTCATAAAACTGGGTATTGAGACCCATGCTATATTGATTTGGTAGTGCAATAAAACACATGCCGAATATGCAGATAGTTAAGCAAGTTGCCGCCTTATCTTTTGCTAATAACAACACCATGTCATAAAACCGGGTATTGAGATCCATGCTATATATATGCAGCTCATTTGAGCTGGTGTCTTATATTTCGCTGGTAACAACACTAGATCATTAAAATCCGGTATTGTCCCATACTACATGTAGAGTGCCATACCTGAAGCAATTATTCAAATAGATGCTCCACAAGCTAAACAATAACAAGAAGACAAAATTCAGAAATTCATAGCTTTTTATTTGAGTTATGTAAACAAAACATACGGTAATAAAGAGTTCAAAACATACGGTAATAAAAGAGTTTTAATTAAATTAACATAAACAAGAAATGACACATACAGTGCAAAAAAAAATCCAAACATTTCAATATATGGTTCAAATTTGCAGTCCCGTGCATAGGAATGTATAAAGTAGAGTATGGAGTGGGTCCTGAATTCCTTTGTATCCTTCCCCTTTTGAAGCGGCTGAAAATAAACTAAGATAAAGTGTTACTTTTATAAGGGATTAAATGCAGAGTATTGGTTTAAAACTGAATATTAATGTTATAATTAATATTAAAGGTTTGCAGCCATGTGGTCACGATTTGTTTCTATTTTATTTGTGTTGAGTATATATACCCATGGCTTGCAATCTGTGTTACGTTGTATTTAGTATCACCGTCGTGAGTTTTCAACATGTACCACTTATTGTAGTAGTAATTTTAGAATTATTTTTTTAAAGAAATATTGTGTCCCATTGAAATGTGAAAAGAATATACAAATAATGTTTTGCTTGATAAAAAGACAACCATGCAGTATGAAAACTATGTAAGAACACAAATATATGATATAATTATATATATATATATATATATTTAAAAAGAACATAATTGTGTTCCTTTATATTAAAAAGGCGATAACACATGGTATTTTTTTGATTTTTTAAATTATTTCTTAGAAGAAATAATCTGCCAATTTGAAAGCTGAAGAAAAACATATAATGCTTTGTATGATGAAATAAAGGTTACCATGCAGTATAAAAATTATATAAGAACACAAATATGTGTATTTTTCAGAAGATTAACATGATTTTATGCTTTTCTATTAAAAAGGCACTAACACACTAGTGTTTCTAAATTTAGTTTTTTATAAGTTCAAAGTGAATTATAACGAGAAATATATGCCCATTTGAAAGCTGAAATACTTTTTTTTTATAATGCTTGGTATAAAATAAAGTTAACCACGCAGTATAAAAATTATATAAGAACACAAATATGTGTATTTTTTTAGAAAATAACATGATTGTGTGCCTTTCTATTAAAAAGGCAGTAACACACTAGTGTTTCTAAATTTTGCTTTAAAAAGTTCAAAGTGAATTATAACAAGAAATATATGCCCATTTGAAATCTATAATTCTTTTTTTATATAATGCTTGGTATGAAATCAAGTTAACCATGCAGTATAAAAACTATATAAGAACACAAATATGTGTATTTTTTTAGAAAAAAACATGATTTTACGCCTTTCTATTAAATAGACAGTAACACACTAATGTTTCTAAATTTTCAAAGTGAATTATAACAACAAGAAATATACTGCCCATTTGAAAGCTGATAAAAAAATTAAAAAAATACTTTGTACAAAATAAAGGTTACCATGCAATATTAAAATTATATAAGAACACAAATATGTGTATTTTTTAAAAATAGAACATGATTTTGTGCCTTCCTACTAAAAAGGCGGTAACATCCTATTTTTTTTTTTTGGTTTTAAACTCAAAGTGAAATTTAAATCAGAAAAAAATACGGAATGGTATCGATATCAGTATGTTATTTATTAAATTTTAATAACCAAGTCGTATAACGAATACATTTATAATCAAAAATGTATTTCCTTCAATGGAAAACATATTTTATATCAATATTCCTAAAAATACGATTACCCCACCCGCCAACATCACACTGCCGAGAATCGGGAGAATATCAACATAAAATTACACTACCAACGAAAAACATTTGGAAAATAAACACTTCCTCATTAAAATACATCATATTAAACTAATACTTACTCGATAATTGCTTATATAAAGCGTTATCTTGCTGTTTATCGACATTAATCTACCCAGCGTTGTATTCAATATTTTTCAAAATGGCGGTTGAAGACGATGACTGTCACGTGACACGATCTCGGGATTTCTGTCCGAGAATTTGCGAGACTTCCTTTTTTGCCCTATATAATTTGACCTATTTTCTAATCCTTCTTATTGTACAAATCCTTGGCTGTCTGCATATTTTATACAAACTTATGTAAAGTTGTATTTATGAGTTTCATTTTCTCATTCCTGTAGGAATATAAATATTCAGATCCTAAAAAACAAGGATCACATTTTATAAAACTCTCATCAACTGAGTTCACAACAACTGCAGTAAACAGGTTCTGATTTTCATGAACTTTTAGTTGAAAGTTTGTTTCTGACGGGACTCTATTGCAGGGCAGTAATATGAGTTTAAAGTTTCTTTAAATATTTTGTGTATGAAAAAACATATATATGTATATATGCAGTAAAATGAATATAATATAATATAGAGGAATGGATATTTTTTGTTTTAGAGTGAATAACAGATTTTATTTCATCGAGAAGTGAGAAAACTTTATATTTTCATGAATGCGAAGCATGAGTGAAAATATTGAAGTTTGATCACTTCGAGATGAAATAAAATCTGTTATTCATGACAAAACAACAAATTTTTATTTTATGCTTTATAATCAAAGTGTACTGCAGTATGAAGAAAAATAAATAAAAAGTTGACGACGTCATTGGCTTAGTATGATGAAATTGCTTTTTTAATTCCCCGTAACTTCTAAACTACTTAACCGGTTTCAGTAATCTACTACGGTACTCATTTTCTTAGTTATGTTATTTCCAATCCAATGATACTTTTATCGCAAATTCCAGAAAAAATAAAGTTTTAAAAAAAAATTAGTTGTTGCGGCAGTGAAAAAATAAAACTATATTTCACACGTATGCAATACCACTTTTATTTCATTGTTAAAATCCAATATTTCACTGCTAAGCATAAAATAAAAATGACAAACTATCTTTCAAATTGTTGTTTTTGTTAAAGCAACAAATAGAACTTATTTTTACATGTGATAGAATAAAACCTGCTTTGAATGTCCTTTATAAACTTGGCTGTAAAGACCAAGCAAGTAAACAGTATTTTCCATATAACATTTAAATTGTTATATTTATCTCTGCCATGGATACATTGTCAACAGTTTTACTAGACTGAATTCAACAAAATCACTAACTTGAAAATGAAAATAAATGACCAATATCTGTTGTTTATATTTTGCAGATCCATACAACGAAAAGGTTATATCAGATGCCTTACAGCGACTCACAATGAGACAGCAGGCACGGCAATATTCCGCTTTCAATGGTTCCAGTCTTGTGCCATCAGATACCGGAAGCCGACCTTCGTCTGCCAGCGGGCCTCGGGAACCAGCCGACCCTAACATTACCTGGACCATGCATGATGCCAGTCCGTTACCCAATGGTCAGGCTCCGCATGCTCATGCTCACCATGCACATGGTTCCGCCCCTCATGTACAAGCGGAGCCAAGTGGAGCAGACGGACTGTACCCAGGGCAGCATTCTGGGAAATATATTTCCGTTGAGGATCATATGTCTAAAAGTAGACCTCCTTCTGGGCACACTCAAAAGCGAGTTCATTCCGCAATTGATTACAAAACTTTAGACGGTATGAGAAGAAAACAACAAACGAATGTGAATTTAAATCTGAAAAGTGCCAATGCTACATTTAATAGCTTTATAGAAGACACTGGTCCCAACTGGCAGAATGAGCTAGCTATGGCCTACAACACAGTGACGGGGGTTGTGCCCCAGAATTACCACACGCCGTCTCAGTCAAGTAAACAATACCAAATACTGCAACAGCAGGCATTGAAGCAGCAGAGTAAGGTGTTACTGGAACAGAGCAAAGCGAAACATCAGGCGATGATAGCTCAGGCTCACGCCGTGCAGAAGTCACTCTCGCGGCCAGAAATGGAGTCCCCTGTGCAGATGTATGCTCCCAAACCCCCGGTGAAACCAGGGTCTAGGAAAGCTGCCAGTGCGCAACACAGAATGCCAAGGTACTTTTGCTGTACAATATTCTTGGATGTTTACATGTTGTTGTTTGTTTGGTTGTTTGTTTATAATCGAATATACTGAGCTCTCCATCACTATTGCCCCGTGTGGTTCCGGGGGCCCCGTTTGGTTCAGGGGCAAAGAATAGGGCCACTGCAGATCCCTTTGTAGGAGTAGGCAAAGTGGTAGAATCCCCCAAATTCATGTTCATTTTATCATTTTTTGTTTATGCTCATTAAAGGTCTTCATCATGACCCCTGCATTGTTTCAGGTGCATATCACTAGAGCAGTGGCATAAAAACAATAAACGTGGCTCCAGCGTAAATGGAGTGTCTACAGTAGAATTTGCAGCAACTCTGCAGTTCTGCAGGTGAGAAGGTTCTAGGCCCATTCTCCATATTTTATCTCGATGTACATGGAGGATGAGCTTGGCATGTTCATTCCTGTTAGGCGCCATATAACCTTTCATGTGTTGGTGCACCTTAAAACCCAATTCTATTCAATTAAATCACTATTTCTGATTCTGTATACTATTTGGAATCCCAAACAAAAAGTCTTTTCTAATGACATCAGTGGTAGGCCATATTGGATAGTGCTTAATGACATGAAAAGTTGGATGTAAACTAGACCGATTAGTTACATGATTCTCTGAAAGTAACTTCAGTTAGGAATGATATATTGGAATGAAACTTGGTGTATAGGTAGCTTATATGGAAAGGAAGCTTGGGACGCACTTAGTTGCATTTATTCACAGCCACTGTTACTAAAAATAAAAATAAAGGTTTCTGGGCAATAACTTCAGTTAGGAATCTGATATTGAATCCAAACTTGGCATGTGTGTATCTTATAAGGACATAAAGCTTGGATTGCATTTAAGGTCACTGTGGTCAAGGTCAGTGTTACTAAAAATAGAAAAAAATGATTTCTGGGTTATAATTTGAGTTAGGAGTGAGATATTTTGGCGAAACTTGGATTGTAGGTAGCTTATACGTAAAGGAAGCTTTGGATTGCATTTGAGGTACTGGGGTCACTGCTAAAATAGGAAAAATGAAACGTGATTAATTTCATATTTTCACTGAAATAAATTTACTTATGTTGGAAAATGTTTTTGTTTTTTGGAAATTCCACATTTCTCATTTTTAATTTTGTTTTTTGTGAACTTTGTTTTTTTAGACGAGCTGTTCCAGAAGAAACAAGTTTGAACTTTCAGTTTTACACAAGTAGTAACCCAGCAACTAGTGGAGGTAAGAAAGGGAAAATTACAAATTGATATAGTTATTAAGTTTTATTTACAGACGATAGCAGTAGCGGAGTCATTTAGATTATTGGAACAAAGTAAATGCAAATATTTACTACGCGGACTGTAAAGTAGTTATTTAGGTTATAGAAAAGCTTTCATTTTTCACAATTAAAAAACAAGACTGATCCTGTAGTTGTTGAAAACAATGGTGAACTTGTTGATACAGTTGAAGCACGTCTTGTCAACTTCTCTCCAAAGTTTCACTGTGTGGTTAAGTTATTTCAAGCATGATAACTTTGCGAATACTTTTGCATGTTAACTGTAATAAACGTTACAGTTTGTGTTAATTAAATGTTCATTGCTTCACTAACACTTAATGAGAGATGACATGTCCATGTATTAGATGCTTAGTCTGTTTAAGGAAAGTTTAGTTTTAAGCACAAGCTTAGTTTTAAGTTAATGTAGATTTTCACTCAAAATTGCTTGGAACTAGTTTGGAAAGAAATTCTCTTAAAGATGATCATGCTAGTTTGATATATTTTCTGAATCATAACTCCAGAGTTTCTGGTACCAGTGAAGGGGAAAAAGTCTGGTCAAAACACCCAAATATTTATTTTTTTACTGGGTTTTCTTATGTCGGCAGAATGCTGTTTGAATAAAAAGTTTATTTTTCAATTCGACTTCATAATAATGGTTCTCGATTTAAGTTTAAGATTTACGTTTATCAGGTGAGAAATTCTATAGACATTGGTGACATATATCCTAAAAATTCCATTGCAGATGATGTCTATAAATTATACAGAAGTACAAAATTGTTGAAATGATTGCCCAAAATTCATTCATTAGTACAAATCAAATTAGCATGATCAACTTTAATATGAAAACTAGATTTTGACAAAAGTTAATACTAGAAAGGAGTATATTTTTGTTTGAATATATTAAGGAAGTGTATTTAATACAAAGGTAAGTGGCTGCCGGACTCGCGTCTTTTAAAAATAATATGAAAATAACAGTGCATATCCTTTTTATAGCTCAATGAAGAAATAACAAAAGGTAACAACTTTTGCACCGATCTCTGGTGGCTCGTGATTTTCCCATTATATGTATTGTGTTTGTTCTTGTTGGCTTTGCTGAAATGTTGTTGTATTTATTCCATTTAATGGTTAATTGGTTGATAAATTATATCCCAGGTTGATATGTTATATCCAATTTTGCACACCTTGCTTACAAGTAGACTGTAAATGTAGACTACCCACAGCCTAAATGCTCCCCCAATATGGTGGTTTGAAATAATCATAGTAGCCTGTATGGATGTATCATCAAAAAAGTCTCTTTGATAAGACTTGGGAATCTTCGAGGAATATAGTTTATTACGGGAAACTACCGGAGAAATAAAAGTTGTTAATTAATATTTTGTTTGTTAGATGTGTGTCGCTATTTCACGCAAATCCATTAGAACTCATAAAGGATGTAAATTACAGAAATTTTTATTTTGTTCAGTTACAATTTTCAATGTTGTCATCATTTTCCATTCTGTCATTCATTACGATTTATGGTAGCATATTAGATGCTTTCTATTTAGAATATGTGCTTTTTCCTTCTATTGTGTGTTTTCCCATAAGCATGTAAGACAGAGTGTTGTTTGTTTTGCCCACATAGCATGGCTACATCAGAGATATTCTCTTTCATGATCGACATCAGCATCATTCTACTGTCCTCATTGGAAGTGTGGGTGGTGGGTGTGGGGATTTGTAAAATTGCTATTTTTCTCACATTTTTTTCCAACTTGTTATTCATTAGCCCCTTTATAGTCACAGCTTCTTATGGGACATCCGAGGAATGAGGCTTACACAAATGTTCCTGTAAACAGTGCAGCTGCCTGATATATACACTATACCCCGTTTAAATGTTCCCCCTAGTAAACGTTATATATAGACAAATTAATAGTAGTACTATTACAGTATAAGCCTTAATTCCCTTAAACTTCCCTTGACCCTTTAACTCCATGCAGTACAAGCCCTCCCTTAAACCTCCATTGACCCTTTAACTCCTGCTAACTACTCACCATACAAACAAGTAACAACCACCCCCTTACTGTCATGGCAGCTAATACCTGATCAGTAATAGACATGTTAAAATTAAAATGCTGTTAAATTTTATTTACCATAAATTATTGCAATATATATCAGGTAGGAATGGGGAAATGGTAAAAACAAATACAATAATGAAAATGATAATTGAAAATCATGTTGTCGATCCACATAAAGTTAACACATTAAGTTAGAATGTTTCGCCCTGTGTCATTACGGGGCAAAGAATAGGGCCACTGCAGATCCCATTGGAGGGGAAGCCAGAGAGGTAGAACCCACCCAGATTTATGTTCATTTTATAATATTTTGTTCATGCTCATTAAAGGTCTTCATCATGACCCCTGCATTGTTTCAGGGGCCATCTCGCTCATATCAATAGAGCAGTGGCAGAGAAACTATAATGTGGCTCCAGCATAAATGGAGTGTCTACAATAGAATTTGCAGCAACTCTGCAGTTCAGGGTGAGAAGGTTTTAGGCCCGTTCTCCATATTTTATCTCAATGTACATGGAGGATGAGCCTGGCATGTTCATTCCTGTTAGATGCCATATAACCTTTCATGTGTTGGTGCGCCTTAAAACCCCAATTCAGTTCAATAAAAATGTTTCCTTTTTCAATTGGGGTAGTTCTTGACCTCCTGTTTGGACGGACAGTTGGCGATTTCTTTGGCCTTGCCAACTGGGGCCTAAATCAGTATGGGTAGATATCCTTTTTTGATTAGCAGAAGAATGAATGAATGGGTAGATACCCTTTGTTGGTTAGCAGAAGAATGAGTGAATGGGTAGATACCCTTTGTTGGTTAGCAGAAGAATGTGTGACTGGGTAGATACCTTTTGTTGTTTAGCAGAAGAATGAGTGAATGGGTAGATACCCTTTGTTGGTTAGCAGAACAATGAGTGAATGGGTAGATACCCTTTGTTGGTTAGCAGAACAATGAGTGAATGGGTAGATACCCTTTGTTGTTTAGCAGAACAATGAGTGAATGGGTAGATACCCTTTGTTGGTTAGCAGAACAATGAGTGAATGGGTAGATCCCCTTTGTTGGTTAGCAGAAGAATGAGTGAATAGGTAGATACCCTTTGTTGGTTAGCAGAACAATGAGTGAATGGGTAGATCCCCTTTGTTGGTTAGCAGAAGAATGAGTGAATGGGTAGATACCCTTTGTTGGTTAGCAGAACAATGAGTGAATGGGTAGATCCCCTTTGTTGGTTAGCAGAACAATGAGTGGATGGGTAGATCCCCTTTGTTGGTTAGCAGAAGAATGAGTGAATAGGTAGATACCCTTTGTTGGTTAGCAAAAGAATGATTGAATTGGTAGATCCCCTTTATTGGTTAGCAGAAGAATGTGTGAATGGGTAGATACCCTTTGTTGGTTAGCAGAAGAATGTGTGACTGGGTAGATACCCTTTGTTGGTTAGCAAAAGAATGATTGACTTGGTAGATCCCCTTTATTGGTTAGCAGAAGAAGGAGTGAATGGGTAGATACCTTTTGTTGTTTAGCAGAAGAATGAGTGAATGGGTAGATACCCTTTGTTGGTTAGCAGAACAATGAGTGAATGGGTAGATACCCTTTGTTGGTTAGCAAAGAATGATTGAATGGGTAGATCCCCTTTGTTGGTTAGCAGAACAATGAGTGAATGGGTAGATACCCTTTGTTGGTTAGCAAAGAATGATTGAAAGGGTAGATCCCCTTTGTTGGTTAGCAGAAGAATGAGAGAATGGGTAGATACCCTTTGTTGGTTAGCAGAAGAATGAGTGAATGGGTAGATACCCTTTGTTGGTTAGCAGAACAATGAGTGAATGGGTAGATACCCTTTGTTGGTTAGCAAAGAATGATTGAATGGGTAGATCCCCTTTGTTGGTTAGTAGAAGAATGAGAGAATGGGTAGATACCCTTTGTTGGTTAGCAAAAGAATGATTGAATGGGTAGATCCCCTTTATTGGTTAGCAGAAGAATGAGTGAATGGGTAGATACCCTTTGTTGGTTAGCAGAACAATGAGTGAATGGGTAGATACCCTTTGTTGGTTAGCAAAGAATGATTGAATGGGTAGATCCCCTTTGTTGGTTAGCAGAAGAATGAGAGAATGGGTAGATACCCTTTGTTGGTTAGCAGAAGAATGAGTGAATGGGTAGATACCCTTTGTTGGTTAGCAGAACAATGAGTGGATGGGTAGATACCCTTTGTTGGTTAGCAAAGAATGATTGAATGGGTAGATCCCCTTTGTTGGTTAGCAGAAGAATGAGAGAATGGGTAGGTTAGCAAAAGAATGATTGAATGGGTAGATCCCCTTTATTGGTTAGCAGAAGAATGAGTGAATGGGTAGATACCCTTTGTTGGTTAGCAGAACAATGAGTGAATGGGTAGATACCCTTTGTTGGTTAGCAAAGAATGATTGAATGGGTAGATCCCCTTTGTTGGTTAGCAGAAGAATGAGAGAATGGGTAGATACCCTTTGTTGGTTAGCAGAAGAATGAGTGAATGGGTAGATACCCTTTGTTGGTTAGCAGAACAATGAGTGAATGGGTAGATACCCTTTGTTGGTTAGCAAATAATGATTGAATGGGTAGATCCCCTTTGTTGGTTAGCAGAAGAATGATTGAATGGGTAGATCCACTTTATTGGTTAGCAGAAGAATGAGTGAATGGGTAGATACCCTTTGTTGGTTTGCAGAAGAATGTGTGACTGGGTAGATACCCTTTGTTGGTTAGCATAAGAACGATTGAATGGGTAGTTACCCTTTGTTGTTTAGCAGAAGAACGAGTGAATGGGTAGATTAATTGGGTAGATACCCTTTGTTGGTTAGCAGAAGAGCGAGTAAATGGGTAGATACCCTTTGTTGGTTAGCAAAGAATGATTGAATGGGTAGATCCCCTTTATTGGTTAGCAGAAGAATGAGTGAATGGGTAGATACCCTTTGTTGGTTTGCAGAAGAATGTGTGACTGGGTAGAAACCCTTTGTTGGTTAGCATAAGAACGATTGAATGGGTAGATACCCTTTGTTGTTTAGCAGAAGAACGAGTGAATGGGTAGATTAATTGGGTAGATACCCTTTGTTGGTTAGCAGAAGAGCGAATAAATGGGTAGATAGATACCCTTTGTAGCAGGAAACGACAGAATGGGTAGATACTCTTGGTTGGTTAGCTGAATTGCGTTCTTTATATACACTAGGTTGCAGATTGCACGGTCGCAGAGACTGTTTTTATAAGGAGTGGATACTATCGCAACTGTTGCATCATTTTAAGTTGATCCAATTAATGTAGCTCAATTGCTTTTTGACGAAGCCGTAGAAACGCTACTGCATACTGCACTGATATGTACCATTTGTTTTGCACGTTGCAGGTTTGAAATATTTACTCAGTAGTTTTGCTTCAATCGTATATCATTTCATAGTAGTAATTAGTAAATAACCCCATTTTTGCTCTTTAAAATTTAAGTTGCCGTATGAAAATAAATAAATTTCCAAACAATTATTTATGTATTAAATATGCTTTTGGCTTCACTTAATTTTATTATCTTTTGTTCAGAGTTTGATTAATGTGAACTTCTTTTCTTCGGGGCAATACAATTAGTGCTGCTATTATTAATACATGTATACAATCCCTCAGTGTTTAGGAGCTTATTATGAATGAGTGTAAATCTAAGTCATAGAAGATAAAACCAAACAATATTAGATATACATGATATCGTGTTTAGCTTTTAACTGAGAATCAAATGTGATAAAAAAAAAATACCACATTTAATTTTATAAATACAATTATTTTCAGAACAAGAATGAAAAAGCTTATAACATGTATAAGTTAGCAATTTGCATTGTTTAGATGATAAAGTTTATTGACGAGATTTATTTTTCAGGTTGGTAAACTACATAATGCCAGGGACTGGTCCTTGAAGAGAAATTGAGCAGAAATTAATACAGAAAAACAGAAATGTGAATCAGTCCATTTTTCTATTGAAAAAACACTGGACAGATAATACAAAGACAAGTTTACTGTTCTTTATAAATTTGCAACATCGGAGGTCAGTCAAGTCAACGACACATGTAAGGAAAAGACATGAACCAACTCTGGCTCATAAAATATGTGTACCTTGAAGTTGGAATTTTAAGTTGGACTGCAAAAGACATGGGTGAACAAAGACGGTGATCTTGGTATGTAAAGACAAAAAGATGAAACATAGAAAGAACTGCAGATACTTCAGAAAATGGGTTACTTCACACAATTCTGAAGAATATCTGTGGACATGGAACTAATGGCTTATAAATTGTGTGAATATCTGTCTCAAGATCTTCGTGCACTTCAAAATAAAGCGCAATTTCATTTTGGATAAATGCATCAATTTTAAATTTAAACTCATATCATTATAAAACAACTTAGAGCTATCTCTCTAAGTAATTTGTATGCAGTAAATTACATTTTTGTTCTATTAACCATTCCAGTAAGTTGATCCTTCATTGAAATTTGCAATTTGAGATACATTTTGTTGTTTGTTACAAAAATCTCAATTTACAGATTGTCCTTAATTGCAATGAAGAATTAATTTCTACCTATTGTGTGTGCACAATGTAAAAACAAAATGAATGAACATGTGTGCGATTCTTATGAGTGATAGTATCATGTATAATTCTTATATTTGTTAGTCTTAGCAGATGTCATAATGCTTTTTTAGTGACTTATTCCATAGAAGTGAAAAGTTTGAATGAAAAAAGTAAAAGTCACGAAAGCTGGATTTATTAGGCCACAAAAAATTAATTACCTGGTTCTCAGGCCACTTTTTCTGAGAAGAGATGCGGGCGGGCGCATTTTTTTTTACAATTTAACAGTGGTCAACAGACACGCGGGCGATTTTTTTTTTATCCAAACTTTTAATTCCAATACATGTATTGATGCAAAATATCTCGAAATACATGTGCAATAACCAGTTGGATCAGCTCATCTCTATTGTCGATCATTACCTTATCATTTCTTCCCGACTTATGCTTCTTTCAATCACAATAAGTCCGTATATTTGTATTAGATCACGCATGAACTATTGCATGTTGTAGTGAGACTTTGTCGATTAGACGCTTGAATAAATCGCCTGTTCTGTAGCACCTACTAGTTCCAAGCGTCTCAAGCGTCTGACTCCTAGATTGGTACCCGTACCGACTGCAACACTCACAAGCTAGCGAGCAGAGCGGCAGATAGTCGGCCGCGCACCAGTCTACCCACAAGGGGATTCCCCTGAGGTAGTTGCATGTAAAAACCGGAACGAACTTGGATGCGGAACTTTTTTTTCGAAATTTCGGTAGCGCATTTCCAATTTTTATTTTATTACTTTTGAGATAAAATCGGCAATGCGGCACCAAAAAAAGACGTGCGGGCGGGCCTGAGAACCAGGTAATTATTTTTTTATGGCCTTAATATCTTTTTATATATATATTTAATTTTTGACCGATAATTATAGTTGATAAAATATAAGAACATGTAAAGTTCTGGAAATTACACTCTGATGCGTTAAAATGAAATGACAGAATTCTGTCCATTAGCAAATTGTGCCACTCTCTACTACATATCTGACTTGATTTATTTTCTGCCTATTTAACAATTATTATGAATTATTGATGTATGCTGTAAAAATCCGAGGCAGTGAGGCTGTCATTCACTGATGTGGCTTTGGATCTAGTCTGTGATATTTATTCATATTCGGTTGTGTTTTACTGATAATTGAATTGGAATATAATTGAAGACTTTATTTTAAAGGAGTAGCCCAGTTAGTAAAATTGATCTTCCCTAAGGCCCTCTAACATCAGTTAGCACTGGGCAGGAATGAGTAATAGTAATAGTTCCTGTTTCTTGTGTACTGATTTGCACTTAATTGGGTTGGTAGCCTATACCAACCAGGAAGAGATATGACAACCAATATATTGTACAGGAACCCTATAAAAAATATAGACAATATTTGATTGCATGTATTAGATGTGCTAGATACATACGCAGGCATACAGGTTATGCTGTTGTTATTTCACACATTGATATTAAGAGTAGATACCAGTTGTAGTTGGTAGTTTTGCATGAAGGTTTGTGTTTGTGCCATTTTGCTTGCTGTTGTTGCGTGATGAAATCATGACAGGTGATGCTGTAATTGCCATGACTGTGATAATTAAGCATTAACAAGGTTGTTCTTTCATGTTGCATAAAAAAGAAACTATTTATTGGTATGAAGTATGTTAATTTTAAAACTTTAAGTTAAATATGTGTAGTAAAGTAGGCATTTAACCTTCTTGATGTGTAAAGAAACATGAAAGGGGGTACATCCGGCTTTTTCTAGAAAAATCTAAAATTTGAAAAATGTTTCCATTCATTATAAAAATGTATTATCAAACAAAATATGGTGTAAAACTGTGTTATTTACTCTAAAATTTGAATTCGCTATAGCTTTTGAATGGCAAAAATAGGGGGTGTAAAATAGGGTGTAAAATAGGGGCGTAAAATGGTTAAATTAAGGTAACTCTGGTGTGTAACCCAGGATAGCACATAGTACTGTACAGAAATAATTCCCTTGTAAATAAGGAGTGATTTTTAGGCACATTTGTTATGTTGTGGCCCTTTAAAGTAGAAAATATCATAATCTGTCAGTTTTTAGTCGGATCCCTTGATGAAAAGCCCATTTTACCCTCTTTAATGTTTACATGTGTTCCTTTTTTTGAAACAGAGGCATAGATTTTCTTCATCTTCATAGTTTTGTGTCACATTATTATTCAATATGTTTTGATAGGCAATTTAAAAAAGCATGACAGTAATTGGTTATCATATCATTTAATTCAAAGGCAAGTTGTGATTATAAAATGCATGTTGTAAGCTGTTGAATTGCACAGACCACTTTATCTCTGTAAACCATTATTTGTTACTGCCACTCACCTAAATGTGATGTCAATGAATGTGATGTTCTGTTGTTCTGATAATCAAAGGGCTAACACTGTCCACCGAATATGATTATTTACAGTATTTGTAAACAAAATGCCTGGCACTAGTTAACACTTGTTGTAAATAGTCCGGACAGAAATGATATATATTCCTGACATGTTTAAACTGACACCCAGCAATCTGATTTGTAAGACATAACTTGTATATTTTACAAATCTTTATTAATAAATATTACATTTCTGCCTGTTATTCTGAGGGAATTAAAAGTTGTAATTCCCTTGGGATATAAATCCCTAGGGAAATTATAAGATTTTGTTGGAACTACTTTTTTTTAATTACATTGTTGTGACAGTTGTGGTGTATTCTTGCGCGAAGTTCGAAAGTAAGGCAAAGTAGACCCCTAGTGAATCCAGAAATATTTATTGAATTAAAGGCACATTCTTGTAAATAAATGTAATATATAAGTTAATCAACACTGTTTTTGTATTACGGGATATAATTCCCTCAGCCAGTTCACATATCTAGTAAAAAACCTTGTGCCTACGGCACTCGTTTTTTCACTAGATATGTGAACTGACCTCGGGAATTAACAATAGTTTTCGTCTAGAAAAATTAAAATTAACAATTTCATTAGCTTTTATTTAATTATAAGCAAGCAGGTTTAAAGACAAAATGATACTGAATTTATGAATTGGTGCTAATTTTAATGCTTTTTAAATACTTCAAGACTGACCTGCCTTTAATCTGGACAGGGTTAGTAATATTTGAGAGAACTATTTAGTCGGGAGAAAGGTTTTGTGGATTAGGGTACATCATAATAAACCACACAAAAATTCAATTCTGGAAGAGAACTGATTAGAAAACTGATTTGCACATATTCTTTTGATAATATCTTTCATTAGATTTTGGGTTATTAATCACAGCAATATTGCACGAACAAGCGTAGTGAGTAAATGGGATGCACCTCAGTTGTTACATTAAAGGGGGTACGTCAGGCTTTTTCTAGAAGATGGGGTACGCCAGGCTTTTTCTAGAAGAATGTAAAAAATGTTTTTTTTAAAAATGTTCTAATTCACGATAATTTTTGCCCCTCACCGCTGTAGGTTCGATCCCTCAGGGGCCTAGGAATCTTTATGTGAGGAAGCTATCCAGCTGGCTTGCGGAACGTCGGTGGTTCTACCCAGGTGCCCGCCCGTGCACGAAAATTGCCCGGAGGGGCACCTGGGGTCTTCCTCCACCAATCGAAGCTGGAAAGTCGCCATATGACCTTAGCTGTTGGTGCGACTATAAAATCCAATTCAATTCAATTCAATCACGATCATTTTTTTGTCAAAATATGGTGTTATTACTGTGTTGAATTTAAACTCGCAGTTTGAATGAAATTGAGCTTGAAATGCTTAAATTTACCAAGGTGCATAACCTAGGTTTACATATTACTGTGCAGAAGGAATTTCCTGGTAAATAAGGGGTCATTTTAGGCTCATTGATCATGTTTTAGACCTTTAGAATAAAATATATCATTATTTTTTACGTTTTAAATCAGACCCCTAGACCCCAAGGAAAAGCTGGGTGTACCACCTTTAAATGAATTATTACAAGGTCATCTACAAACAAGATCCTGTAAAACAATTTATTTTACTTGAATTTCTGCATTTTTAACTGCTATATTTCATCCATGTGAAATTTACTATTACATTTCACTCAGGTATCATTGTTACTTTAAATATCTATAGACAAGATAGATACATAATCAAGAATAATCAAATATTGTTTGCATATTTATAATTCATAATTGTCAAGTGTGCTACATGAATTAAAGATGAATGGCCACCCTTTTTGTATACTAATTTTACCACTGCATGACTGCACGGGGAAATGAGGTATATCTGAAATGTATAGCTGCACAGCTATTGCCAGATAATTGATAAATACATTTACCTGTGGATTAATTTACCTGTTGAAAGTTTTCTACTTCATCAAATAAAATATTATTCTCGCTTTTCACAGATAATGCAATGTGTGAATTGTATTGTTGTGTATTGATTTCGATTTAAATAAACATAAACATGTTCATGAAAGAAAACATGGCCGCAGAACTTTAAGATAAACTTGCATATCCATCATTGTCTTATATAAAATGATAAATAAACAGTCAAAAATCTTTCAAGAATTAGTGTACACTTGTGAATATTTTATAGTAGAATAGTACATAATAAATAATTATTTGTAAATTTATCACATTTTAAATTTAAAGGTTAACCATCATGTGTGGAAGTGATGGAGATATTAGGTGAAAACCATAGTTTTGGAGCCTAAAGTGATATGAGGTGATACCTATCATAAAAGTGATATGAGGTGATAACCATCATAAAAGTGATATGAGGTGATAACCATCAGATGACCTGATAACCATAATGTGTGAGTGATGGAGATATGAGTTGTGAGAGTGATTACATTTGTATAAACACATTGGTTGTGATTGTAAGAAAAGACAGTTTTGTATACACATAGCCTTAAATCATGCGATCAAACCTCCGTCCATATTTATTATTTAAAAGAATCATTCCATTGTTTACTCACTTTGTTACAGGGTTGATTGACTATGACAAGTCTAAATATTAAACCTTTAATTTGACAATTGTTTTGAAATATTGATTTATCTTAACTTATTTGAATTTTTAACATCTTTTAGTGTTAGCAAATGGTTTAAAAGATGTTTTATGTTTGATTGTTAAATGAAATTATATAAACCAGAGTTTATTTTTGAATCCTATTTTAGCAAACTGTGATATTAATTGAAGCATGACATTTTTAAAATCTTTTTTTTTTTTTTTTGCCATCAATTATTGTTTTTTATTTAAATGATTTTGTGACAATATCATTCCTCGCTACATATCATTAATCAGTAGACTAACATTTGATTAAGTCATAATATATTAATGTTATTCTGCATTGACACATTAGTCGTATCCTAATGTACATTAATTTTATCAATACATTGCATATTCTGAAATTATTTTATTATAAAGTAACAGTTGTAAAGTTCAACTTGCTGTTTTCTGGCAGTAAAAATAGAAAGCGAATTACGTACACAATATGGTAAAATGAAAAGCTAAGTAGAAACTATGACACATCCGTATTTCATTTCCTACTGCATACAGTTTATACAAAAATGATTCAGAAATATGACTTTTTAGGAAATTTTGCAGGGTGGAGTATTTAGAAGATTTTTTCCGCAAGTTTAATATTGAGCATTATCAAATCTCCACACAATACTAGCAGCCATACTTGGTTAATATTTAGGATATCATGTAACAAAAATAAAATCATTAGCTCAATATATCTACAAAACAGACGTTATTAGCTTTATAGATGTCATTAGCTTTATATATCTACAAAACAGGTGTCACTAGTAGCTTTATATATCTACAAAACATGTCATTCGCTTAATTTATCTACAAAACAGATATCATTAGCTTTCTATATCTACAAAACAGATTGTCATTCGCTTAATGTATCTACAAAACAGATATCATTAGCTTTTTATGCCTACAAAACAAATGGCATTAGCTTTTTATATCTACAAAACAGATGTCATTATATCATGTTCATTTACCTTATTGTAATAGTCAACTTTAGTACAGTATTTGTGTGAATACAATCTGTTTCTTGTATCTGTTCACCATTTATAATGACATTCCATTATTGTTGCATCGAAACTTGTTGTCTTAAATCCAATCAAAGCATACTGTTTTGAACTGAAATAAAATAATCAAATAACCTTGTTGAATTGGTGTCCTTGTTTTGTTTCCATATGTTGTGTTGTCTCTCAGCCATATGTTTTGTTGTCTCTCAGGTATATATTTGTTGTCTCTCATCCAAATGTTTTGTTGTCTCTCAGCCATGTGTTTTGTTTCTCTCAGCTATGTGTTTTGTTGTCTTTCAGCCAAATGGTTTGTTGTCTCTCAGTCATATGTTTTGTTGTCTCCCAGCCATATGTTTTGTTGTATGCACTGCTCTCTAAAGACACCTTTACACTTTCAGTTTTCAAAATATTGAAAAGTACTTTAATTTTAAAATATTGTATAAAGTCAAGTAATTCCTTTTCTTTGTCTTATTTATTCATTAAAATGCAATAAAACGGCACATTCTTTAATTCACATGAACCTTTAATTGTCTGCCCGACATGTTAGTTTTCAGTGTATTGGCTCGACTGTTCTAAGGATAAGAGCTTATGCTACAACTCCAACATTGGCTTCCAGTTAAATATCTAAGTCTTACTGGACAACTTTATACTCCCCCCCCCCAAATTCATGTTCAACATGACCCCTGCATTGTTTCAGGTGCCATCTCGCTCAAATCACTAGAGCAGTGACAGAAAAACAATAAACGTGGCTCCAGCGTAAATGGGGTGTCTACAATAGAATTTGCAGCAACTCTGCAGTTCTGCGGGTGAGAAGGTTCTAGGCCCATTCTCCATATTTTATCTCGATGTACATGGAGGATGAGCCTGCCATGTTCATTATAACCTTGCATGTGTTGGTGAGCCTTAAAACCCCAATTCAATTCAATTCAGTTGAATTAAATCTAAAGTAAATGTCATAGTGAACAAACTCTTATAACTTGAAACTTCATAAATTTACATCCAAGGTCAAGATATTTTAAGTTCTATGAAACCAATCCTTATGAAACGGTGTACATTGTGAATGGGCATGCACCTTCTGAGTTTGGATTTCAAGGTCACAGTGAACTTCAACCTAAATAAAAAATGGCAACATTTTTGTCCAAGAATCTGAAGTTCTACTGAACCAGTCTGCATGAAACTTTGTACACATGTTTGTATTTGGGTTGGACATAACATTTGGAGTTTGGAGACCGAGATACAAGACTATTTGTTTCGAGTTGGTTTTTACAAACATTAAAACAGTAGCTCAGTGAGCTATTTTCCGACAGAACATAACTATGTATTATAACAAAGTATAGCAGCTAAAACAGAAAAAAATCCTGGGATTTAATTATCTAGCATGTTATACCAAAGTAAGGCACAGGATGAGCACATATGTTAAAGTCAGGATATATCAAAATTTGATAAAACGAATACGAAAACTTTATTTCGTTCAGACCTGCATCAAATTATATAGAAGCTTTTTGAAAGACAGCCATATCCCCCGCCGCATTATGTTTTCCTATGTATGGACTTGGCTTTGTTGATTCGGACATGCCTGTTGGAAAAAAACACGTATTTATTCATGTAAAAGTTATTAAACGGACATTACATGGAACAGGTTACATACATTGCTTCTTACTACAGGAATACGGGGTTAATTAGTCCATTACTAGAGTGACCTTGAACATGTTTGCTTATGAATATCGCCTTGATGATTGTTTTATGCACACTTATTTTCAAATCCATTTCAAGAAGTCTTATCCAAAATATGACTTCTGACACAAATTCAAAATTGGCCTCAATTTATGCATATACGATATGAATGATCTTCAGTGTGACCTTTACCTTGAAGATACTAACATGTGTGTTGAGTTATATCAGTTCTAGCATATACGGTATGAATTACCTTCAGTATGACCTTTACCTTGAACATAGTAACCTGGGTGTTGGGTTCTATACAGCAGTTCTAGCATATACGATATGAATTACCTTCAGTGTGACCTTTACCTTGAAGATACTAACATGGGTGTTGGGTTCTATACATCAGTTCTAGCATATACGGTATGAATTACCTTCAGTGTGACCTTTACCTTGAACATAGTAACCTGGGTGTTGGGTTCTATACATCAGTTCAAGCATATATGATATGAATTACCTTCAGTGTGACCTTTACCTTGAACATAGTAACCTGGGTGTTGGGTTCTATACATCAGTTCACGCATATACGATATGAACTACCTTCAGTGTGACCTTTACCTTGAACATAGTAACCTGGGTGTTGGGTTCTATACATCAGTTCTAGCATATACGGTATGAATTACCTTCAGTGTGACCTTTACCTTTGAACATAGTAACCTGGGTGTTGGGGTCTATACATCAGTTCTAGCATATACGATATGAATTACCTTCAGTTTGACCTTTACCTTGAAGATACTAACATGGGTGTTGGGTTCTATACATCAGTTCTAGCATATACGGTATGAATTACCTTCAGTGTGACCTTTACCTTGAACATAGTAACCTGGGTGTTGGGTTCTATACATCAGTTCAAGCATATACGATATGAATTACCTTCAGTGTGACCTTTACCTTGAACATAGTAACCTGGGTGTTGGGTTCTATACATCAGTTCTAGCATATACGGTATGAATTACCTTCAGTGTGACCTTTACCTTGAACATAGTAACCTGGGTGTTGGGTTCTATACAGCAGTTCTAGCATATACGATATGAATTACCTCCAGTGTGACCTTTACCTTGAACATAGTAACCTGGGTGTTGGGTTCTATACATCAGTTCAAGCATATATGGTATGAATTACCTTCAGTGTGACCTTTACCTTGAACATGGTAACCTGGGTCTTGGGTTCTATACATCAGTTCAAGCATATACGATATGAATTACCTTCAGTGTGACCTTTACCTTGAACATAGTAACCTGGGTGTTGGGTTCTATACATCAGTTCAAGCATATACGGTATGAATTACCTTCAGTGTGACCTTTACATTGAACATAGTAACCTAGGTGTTGAGTTCTATACACCAGTTCAAGCATATACGATATGAATTACCTTCAGTGTGACCTTTACCTTGAACATAGTAACCTGGGTGTTGAGTTCTATACATCAGTTCAAGCATATATGATATGAATTACCTTCAGTGTGACCTTTACCTTGAACATAGTAACCTGGGTGTTGGGTTCTATACATCAGTTCTAGCATATACGGTATGAATTACCTTCAGTGTGACCTTTACCTTGAACATAGTAACCTGGGTGTTGGGTTCTAATTATCAGTTCAAGCATATACGATATGAATTACCTTCAGTGTGACCTTTACCTTGAACATAGTAACCTGGGTGTTGGGTTCTATACATCAGTTCTAGCATATACGGTATGAATTACCTTCAGTGTGACCTTTACCTTGAACATAGTAACCTGGATGTTGGGTTCTATACATCAGTTCAAGCATATATGATATGAATTACCTTCAGTGTGACCTTTACCTTGAACATAGTAACCTGGGTGTTGGGTTCTATACATCAGTTCAAGCATATACGGTATGAATTACCTTTAGTGTGACCTTTACCTTGAACATAGTAACCTGGCTGTTGAGTTATATACATCAGTTCAAGCATATACGATATGAATTACCTTCAGTGTGACCTTTACCTTGAACATAGTAACCTGGGTGTTGGGTTCTATACATCAGTTCTAGCATATACGGTATGAATTACCTTCAGTGTGACCTTTACCTTGAACATAGTAACCTGGGTGTTGGGTTCTTATTATCAGTTAAAGCATATACGATATGAATTACCTTCAGTGTGACCTTTACCTTGAAGATACTAACATGGGTGTTGGGTTCTATACATCAGTTCTAGCATATACGGTATGAATTACCTTCAGTGTGACCTTTACCTTGAACATAGTAACCTGGGTGTTGGGTTCTATACATCAGTTCAAGCATATACGATATGAATTACCTTCAGTGTGACCTTTACCTTGAACATAGTAACCTAGGTGTTGAGTTATATACATCAGTTCAAGCATATACGATATGAATTACCTTCAGTGTGACCTTTACCTTGAACATAGTAACCTGGGTGTTGGGTTCTATACATCAGTTCAAGCATATACGATATGAATTACCTTCAGTGTGACCTTTACCTTGAACATAGTAACCTGGGTGTTGGGTTCTATACATCAGTTCTAGCATATACGGTATGAATTACCTTCAGTGTGACCTTTACCTTGAACATAGTAACCTGGGTGTTGGGTTCTATACATCAGTTCAAGCATATACGATAAAAATTACCTTCAGTGTGACCTTTACCTTGAACATAGTAACCTGGGTGTTGGGTTCTATACAGCAGTTCAAGCATATACGTTATGAATTACCTTCAGTGTGACCTTTACCTTGAAGATACTAACATGTGTGTTGGGTTCTATACATCAGTTCTAGCATATACGATATGAATTACCTTCAGTGTGACCTTTACCTTGAACATAGTAACCTGGGTGTTGGGTTCTATTCATCAGTTCTAGAATATACGGTATGAATTTTCTTCCGTGTGACCTTTACCTTGAACATAGTAACCTGGGTGTTGGGTTCTATACAGCAGTTCTAGCATATACGATATGAATTACCTTCAGTGTGACCTTTACCTTGAACATAGTAACCTGGGTGTTGGGTTCTATACATCAGTTCTAGCATATACGGTATGAATTACCTTCAGTGTGACCTTTACCTTGAACATAGTAACCTGGGTGTTGGGTTCTATACAGCAGTTCTAGCATATACGATATGAATTACCTTCAGTGTGACCTTTACCTTGAACATAGTAACCTGGGTGTTGGGTTCTATACAGCAGTTCTAGCATATACGGTATCAATTACCTTCAGTGTGACCTTTACCTTGAACATAGTAACCTGGGTGTTGGGTTCTATACATCAGTTCTAGCATATACGGTATGAATTACCTTCAGTGTGACCTTTACCTTGAACATAGTAACCTGGCTGTTGAGTTATATACATCAGTTCAAGCATATACGATATGAATTACCTTCAGTGTGACCTTTACCTTGAACATAGTAACCTGGGTGTTGGGTTCTATACATCAGTTCAAGCATATACGGTATGAATTACCTTCAGTGTGACCTTTACCTTGAACATAGTAACCTAGGTGTTGAGTTATATACATCAGTTCAAGCATATATGATATGAATTACCTTCAGTGTGACCTTTACCTTGAACATAGTAACCTGGGTGTTGGGTTCTATACATCAGTTCAAGCATATACGGTATGAATTACCTTCAGTGTGACCTTTACCTTGAACATAGTAACCTAGGTGTTGAGTTATATACATCAGTTCAAGCATATACGATATGAATTACCTTCAGTGTGACCTTTACCTTGAACATAGTAACCTGGGTGTTGGATTCTAATTATCAGTTCAAGCATATACGATATGAATTACCTTCAGTGTGACCTTTACCTTGAAGATACTAACATGGGTGTTGGGTTCTATACATCAGTTCTAGCATATACGGTATGAATTACCTTCAGTGTGACCTTTACCTTAAACATAGTAACCTGGGTGTTGGGTTCTATACATCAGTTCAAGCATATACGATATGAATTACCTTCAGTGTGACCTTTACCTTGAACATAGTAACCTGTGTGTTGGGTTCTATACATCAGTTCAAGCATATATGATATGAATTACCTTCAGTGTGACCTTTACCTTGAACATAGTAACCTGGGTGTTGAGTTCTATACATCAGTTCAAGCATATACGATATGAATTACCTTCAGTGTGACCTTTACCTTGAACATAGTAACCTGGGTGTTGAGTTATATACATCAGTTCAAGCATATACGATATGAATTACCTTCAGTGTGACCTTTACCTTGAACATAGTAACCTGGGTGTTGGGTTCTATACATCAGTTCTAGCATATACGGTATGAATTACCTTCAGTGTGACCTTTACCTTGAACATAGTAACCTGGGTGTTGGGTTCTATACATCAGTTCAAGCATATACGATATGAATTACCTTCAGTGTGACCTTTACCTTGAAGATACTAACCTGGGTGTTGGGTTCTATACATCAGTTCTAGCATATACGGTATGAATTACCTTCAGTGTGACCTTTACCTTGAACATAGTAACCTGGGTGTTGGGTTCTATACATCAGTTCAAGCATATACGGTATGAATTACCTTCAGTGTGACCTTTATCTTGAACATAGTAACCTGGGTGTTGGGTTCTATACATCAGTTCTAGCATATACGGTATGAATTACCTTCAGTGTGACCTTTACCTTGAACATAGTAACCTGGGTGTTGGGTTCTATACATCAGTTCAAGCATATACGGTATGAATTACCTTCAGTGTGACCTTTATCTTGAACATAGTAACCTGGGTGTTGGGTTCTATACATCAGTTCAAGCATATACGATATGAATTACCTTCAGTGTGACCTTTACCTTGAAGATACTAACATGGGTGTTGGGTTCTATACATCAGTTCAAAGAGATCGGTTAAGTGGGCCAAGTTATGTTGTAATCCTGCATTGCACGCAAGAGTAATGAAATGTGCTTGACTAAAAACACTCAGAAAAATCCCATTTAAAGCACTTAACAGTAAAGAGCACACACAATCAATACAAGTACAAACAGAGCAAACAGAAAATACATTTAACATTACGTATTCCCGCCTTAATTCCATTAAGCAATGGGAAAGCTTATATTAGCGGGATGTTATAACGGATATATCGACAATAAAACACGTTTAAAAACATTGTTTACTGAAAAAGTACGACAGCCTGATTAAAATTAATTTTGAAGCAGAAATTAAGATTTTATTTCATAACCCAGCCAACTCCGTTTTCGCTTGTTGGAGAAAGGGTTGGATGGGGTATGAAAGTTAATACTCGGACGATGTAATGAGCATACATTATTTAGTTGTTCAAGTCTTTTATCTATATTTAGTGTAATCTCAGTTTTGCAGTGATAATATAGTTCATACGCGTCTGCTCCACTGACACCATTACTACAGACTAGCTATAAAAGCTTAAAAGCACATTTTGATCAACAGAGATATACGACGGATATCCAGACTGAAGCGAAAATGGCAGAAGCAAAGGTTTCTTGAAAGCATGCGATTTATCCAAATGCAACTCCAGCAAGAGGACGGCAAAGCAGATTTGCGAACACCCATGACACACTGAGTGTTCCTTACCTCGATTCCCTCAGGCAGACACCATTCATTCCCCCACAATGCTCGTTAGCATCAACGGAGTAAAGGAGTCCCTCAGTAATGTAAAACCACATAAAGCTTCCGGACCAGACCTCATTCCAGTAAGACTCCACAACCTAGCAATAATGAACTAGCTCCTGGGCTGACTGAGCTCTTCCAATTATCAATCTACTAAACGAATAGAAATCCGCCTTTGTCGTCCCAGTATTCAAGAAAGGGAACAGAAAGAGTCATATCAGCTGCTGCGAACTACAGTCCCATCTCCCGAACATCCACCATCTGCAGACTCCTAGAGCATATTATACACAGCCTTATTATATCACACCTTGACCAAAAACAATATTCTGTCTGACTGTTAACATGGTTTTAGAAAAAGCCGTTCATGTGAGACACAACTTATAATCCATATAGACAACCTTGCCAAGACACAACCAGCAAATTGATGCGGTTTTCCTGGATTTCTCTAAGGGTTCTTCTGAGGACTGTCTCTCATCGAGAATGATTACTCCAGGGCGGCATTGTGACAGCCATGTCTCAAATTCTGGGAAGGGAAACATTAAAGTCCACGAGAGACAAAGGCAGAGTCACCATGCTCTACTCTACAAGATCTTACCTTGTAGACATAAAACCCTTCAGTACCTCCCTTTAGTACCTGGCACCGAATCTCTCCAACGCCCATGACCATCACCAAAGATACAAATAGGTCCATGCCATCAATATCAAATACCAGCACTAAAGTGCTTCTTCCCAAATTCAATCACCCTGTGGAAAAACCTATCGAGTCTCACTGTAGAACGGACCACCGAGGAATCTCTCCTGTCATTTCTGGCCACCCAGACATTATAGACTATGCTTTCATTTTTTAACCACATGTACGAAGAAGAGTTTTAACCTTTGACCGAATAAACATGTCTGCTGCGCAGGCATAGTTCAAGTCATATTCATGAAATTGAGAATATTCTCTTAGAAGAGGGATGCAATTACTGAAGATGATGTTGTTTTTTTTATTTCAAAATAATTTTAACGGTATAATGTTGCATCTGTTGAAATAATTCAAGTTATAGTGTTTCTCAGACGCCGTCGTAACTGCGTTTCTTATAGTTACTATATAGCGTTTGTGCCTATCAGCATTTTCCGAAACATCATAGCTCTAAACAGCCTTTATTGAAGTACTTACCTAAATAATTATATTAACAATCTAAAATAGACAGGCAACAAGATAGACAAAACAAATAACTTAGCTTTTTAACAGTTAATAGAAAACTAGTTTCGATGTTGTATAAAAGATTGAAAAACATTTGCATTTCGTCTTGACAGGAATAAAATCTAAAATGTTTAAAATACCTAGTATTTCGTGATACTGTTTAGCACTTTCGGTTCTATAAACATGGTGATTCCGCTCAATTACTCTAATTATAATTAGACAAGCTCCATAAAATATTCATAACACAATATCATTTTATTGAATTTGAAATAAAACATTTTGTCATAAATCAATTCCATTGCGACACTTAAATATAATTATAATTTAGCCTACCATCAACATAAATGCACAGATCATCCCGATACTATTCCCCTTTATTTTATGCTTAGCAGTGAAATAGTGGATTTTAGCAATGAAATAAAAGCGGTATTTCATACATGTAAAATATAGAGTTTTATTGTTTCACTGCCGGAACACCTTTTTTTCAATATCAAAAACAATTTAAAAAATTTGGTTAAGAAAATAACTGTTTAATATATATCATTCGACTGTAAATGGTCTAACTAAAAAAATGAGCTATACTTTTTAAAACTGGTCAAATATTTCAGAATTGTTGTCATTTACAGTGAAAAATGTCAGTTGGTAATTTTTTTTCAAAAACTGCTTTTTTTCTCGGAAGTTGCTATAAAAGTACATCACTGGATTGGAAATAACTAAGAAAATGAGTCGTAGATTATTGAAATCGGTTAAGTAGTTTAGAAGTTATGGGGAATTAAAAACAGCAATTTGAAAATACTTATTAAGCCAATGACATCGTCAAATTTTTCTGCATACTGCAGTAAACTTTGATTATAAAGCATGAAATAAATAGAAAATGTGTTATTTTGTCGTGAATAACAGATTTTATTTCCTCTCGACATTTCACTCTCATGCTTCGCATTCGTGAAAATATAAAGTTTTCACACTTCTCGACACACAACCCCTCAACCTCAGTCAGCAGACCCAAATCAGTGGTGGTATCTGAACAATAATCTCAGATCCGGTTACCATTCCGCGCTGTTGGTTTTTGTTTTATCACAATTTATAAGAACAAACTCAATATTTTGCTAATATCATAGACATAAATGAAGAGAAGAATGTCTATGCTCATATCTATGAAAATAAAAGTTTACATTGCATTTTCGTTATGTTTATATCATATGTATTCGTGCTACTTGTATAATCTCACGCTAAAGGTCTTTCAAAAAAATAATAAAAATAAGTTGATATTTTGAAAAATGGTAGTGAATTACATTAAATTCCGACCAAACATGCAAACATGATTTAATTTGTTGGTAATAAAGTAAGCTTCGAGTGTTCGTTTAATACACTCAGTACATTTATAAACGCAACATTTTTTATTTTTGATTTTCGGTGCAAAATGGCATGGGACAGGTACTTTTTTTGTCGCGACAAACCATGGGACTATACTTTTTTTCCCGCTAGCTTGCCATGGGACGTACACTTTTTTTAAAGTCAAATTCTTTCCCCAACCCAAAAAACTTAAACAATTACAAATATTGAAGCAGTGATATTAGACCATAAAAGGTCCCCTTACCAAAAATATAGGCTTCTGGCGACTGTTTGCTGCAACTCTGCGGCAAACATTGCTGCAAAGCTGCGGCAGACACGTTTGCGGCGAAGTTGCAGTACACTTTTACCATGCAAATGAAGTATGCGGCAAAGTTGCAGCAAACAAATATGCAAATGAGGTTCTGGTGATGTTAACAGCAACTTTGCCGCAGACCTCATTTGCACCGTAAAAGTATGCGTCAACTTCTCAGCTAGTGTGTTAAAATACACGTTTAATGCTCTTTTGAAATTTTTCGTATTGGCGAGCATATGCAGTTACATAGAACGTCAGAGTAATAAAAAAAACACTGCATAGGAGCCAATTTATTAGGCTACTTCTCAGCACACTTCATTCTGGCGATGTTTGCTGCTACTTTGCCGCCGACTCATTTACATAGTAAAATAACTTTGCAGCAAACTTCAAAAACATTCTCTGCAATGTTCTGGTGATGTTTTTCGAAATAAATAATGGACTGAAATTATGAAATAGAACAATGGTGCGCTGTTTTGAAAAACAAAATAATTTAGCTCGAAACATTTTTTTTCTTCCACTATTTAACATGGACTGCACCGTATTTAAATAAATTGATACGATTTAACTAAAATGACACGATTTAATACATCGACACTATTTAAATAAATGCTCTCGATTTAAAGTATATCTTTACGATTTAGATTATATCCTCACGATTTAAATATATCCATACGATTTAACTAAATGGCTTTGATTTAAATAATTGTTTGTGAATTCTAAATAAATGGATATCCATTTTACTAAATGTATAACAATTTAATTAAATTCACTATATTTAAATAAATCGACACAATTTAAATAAACTGACACTAGTTATATAAATCCTCTCAAAATTAAAATCTGTCATTTCTGCATTACTCCCATTTTCATGGAGATGTCGAGCGCTGTCATTTCTGCATTACTCCCATTTTTATGGAGATGTCGAGCGCTGTCATTCCTGCATTACTCCCATTTTAATGGAGATGTCGAGTGCTATCATTCCTGCACTACTCCCATTTTCACGGAGATGTCGAGCACTGTCATTTCTGCATTACTCTCATTTTCATGGAGATGTTGAGTGCTGTCATTCCGCATTACTCCCATTTTAATGGAGATGTCGAGCACTGTCATTTCTGAATTACTCTCGTTTTCATGGAGATATCAAGCGCTGTCATTCCTGCATTACTCCGTTTTCATGGAGATGTCGAGCACTGTCATTTCTGCATTACTCTCATTTTCATGGAGATGTTGAGCGCTGTCATTCCGCATTACTCCCATTTTCATGGAGATGTCGAGTGCTGCCATTCCTACATTACTCCCATTTGCATGGAGATGTCGAGCACTGTCATTTCTACATTACTCCCATTTTCATGGAGATATCGAGCGCTGTTGAGTACTGTCATTTCTGCCTTACTCCATTTTTTATGAAGATGTCGAGTGCAGTCATTTCTGCATTACTCCCATTTTCATGGAGATATCGAGCGTTGTTGAGTACTGTCATTTCTGCCTTACTCCATTTTTTATGAAGATGTCGAGTGCAGTCATTTCTGCATTACTCCCATTTTCATGGAGATGTCGAGCACTGTCATGTCTGCATTACTCTCATTTTCATGGAGATGTCGAGTGCTGTCATTCCTACATTACTCCCATTTTAATGGAGATGTCGAGCACTGTCATTTCTGCATTACTCCCATTTTCATGGAGATGTTGAGCACTGTCATTTCTGCATTACTCTCATTTTCATCGAGATGTTGAGCGCTGTCATTCCGCATTACTCCCATTTTAATGGAGATGTCGAGTGCTGTCATTCATACATTACTCCCATTTGCATGGAGATGTTGAGTGCTGTCATTCATACATTACTCCCATTTGCATGGATATTTCGAGCACTGTCATTTCTGCATTACTCTCATTTTCATGGAGATATAAAGCGCTGTATTACTCCAATTTTCATGGAGATGTCAAGTGCAGTCATTTCTGCATTACTCCCATTTTTATGAAGATGTCGAGCACTGTCATTTCTGCATTACTCTCATTTTCATCGAGATGTTGAGCGCTGTCATTCCGCATTACTCCCATTTTAATGGAGATGTCGAGTGCTGTCATTCATACTTTAATCCCATTTGCATGGAGATGTTGAGTGCTGTCATTCATACATTACTCCCATTTGCATTAATATGTCGAGCACTGTCATTTCTGCATTACTCTCATTTTCATGGAGATATCAAGCGCTGTATTACTGCAATTTTCATGGAGATGTCAAGTGCAGTCATTTCTGCATTACTCCCATTTTTATGAAGATGTCGAACACTGTCATTTTTGCAATACTCCCATTTTCATGGAGATGTCGAGCAGTCATTTCTGCATTACTCCCATTTTTATGAAGATGTCGAACACTGTCATTGTTGCACTACTCCCATTTTCATGGAGATGTCGAGCGCTTTCATTTCTGCATTACTCACATTTTCATGGTGATGTCGAGTGCAGTCATTTCTGCATTACTCCCATTTTTATGAAGATGTCGAACGCTGTCATTTTTGCATTACTCCCATTTTCATGGAGATGTCGAGCACTGTCATTTCTGCATTACTCCCATAATTATGAAGATATCAAACACTGTCATTTTTGCACTATTCCCATTTTCATGGAGATGTCGAGCGCTTTCATTTCTGCATTACTCACATTTTCATGGTGATGTCGAGCACAGTCATTTCTGCATTACTCCCATTTTTATGAAGATGTCGAACGCTGTCATTTTTGCATTACTCCCATTTTCATGGAGATGTCGAGCACTATCATTTCTGCATTACTCCTATTTTCAAGGAGATGTCGTGTGCTGTCATTTCTGCATTACTCCCATATATTGTTCTGGTTTTAAATGCTGGAATTAGCATGGTGTTTGGTATTTAAAAATGTTCTTGCAATGAACACAATTAAATAAATGTTTAAAAATAAGGTTCCACGAAAAAAATTACACTTGGCTAAATTAATTGTTCAAGTGGTACGTCCTTTGACATAAAATGCAAATTTCACTTTAGTAGTAAATAACTGGAAATAATAAAATTCTGTATAATATCTAAGTTTTGCGATGATGTTTTGGCTAACAGAGTCTTCAGATACAGCAGATCAGAATGGAAAAGTTTGTCGTGATGTTCTGTGAATAAAGAAACGGCAAATCTGAATTTAAAAGATTGTGGAGATGTTACGGCGTGCAATAAAAAATAATCGGATTGGTAAAATTTGTCGCAATGTTGTGGCAAACAAAAAAACATGCAATAAGTTTGTGGTAATGTTATGGTGAACGTTCCAAATAAATAAATGTTTCTGGCGAATGTATAGCTTTTTGGCGAGTTTGCGGCAAATTTGCCAAAGATTACCATAATGTTTGCGTCAACATCACCCCTAGTGGCGAACATTGGCGAACAATTAAGAATTGTTATGGTGAACAAAATTGTTCGCCGCAAGCTTGCAGCAAACCTCATTTGGTAAGGAGGGTGCTTATGGACCAGGTACTGGCAATATTTATCTGGGCATTGGGAATGGTGCAAAATGGCATGGGACAGGTACTTTTTTTGTCGCGACAAACCATGGGACGATATCTTTTTTTTTCGTTTGCTTGCCATGGGACGTACAGTTTTTTTTCTATAAGATTTTTATTTGCTGCGGTCCCAACCCCCGATAAATATTGACTGGTCATAGGCGTAGGAGCATGAACATGGCGATAAACAGTTGCATAACATTTTCTCTATTTCTTCGGTTAAAGACACATTTCCCAACTGAATGGAGTCGTTGAAAAATCATGGATAGCATGCTTTTTAACTGCTTACTTCTCGCTGACTGATTGCCACAGAGGCATTATATTGACGCCCCATCACAGTTTTTTTCGTTTCATTTACCTTAGTTTTTGATATAAAATATATTGTAACTAAAAACACTAGATTGTTTATTATGGGGGAGCATATTGTCGCCGCATTTTCCGTCCCTCCGTGTGTGCGTCCGTGCGTCACACTTTTTGTTCGGAGCATAACTCAAAAAGTATGCTTGATTAAAGTTAGTGTGAATGATTGGGACAATGAGATGGAGTGCAGTTCATAGGAACCATAACTCTAGCTTCACTACTTTTTTAATTATCTCCCTTTTTTGAAAAATCTTATCCGGAGCATAATAGAGTTCCGTACGGATTCATTTTGAATAAGGAAGCACTCACACTAAATATTATTTTTTTCTGTGTAACTTTCGGGATGCATCCATCGGTTCTACCGATTCTCTTGTTGTTATTACTAATATCAGAAAACAAACAACAACACAAGAATTAGAAATGATAATTTTACTGCACCGTATATTAATATTAGTTCCACCTATGGCCCATATGAGATTGTCCATACGGATTTGGTAACCACTGTCTATACTGTTCAACAACACACTTTGGCAACAACAACACCTTCGGTTCAGGTGATCAAAAACACTGACAGATGACAACGATTTTTGAATTCTGAAGTCCCGATAAGTTTCTTGCATTTGAGATTTACTAAAACATGGCAGAGAAGTAACTGATAATAGAGTATATTGTGCTAAAAATACAAAAACTATTTAATTGTTAACACGGGTCTCTTAAGAAAATCCATCTAACGTAGTTGTTTTAACATATATACAAGTGCACATAAAATGCAAAACGGTTAAAAAAATTTAGGGTCGAGATAAAATTCACGCGCGCCAACATCCGGTATGCAGGAAAACATGCAAAACGTCAATAGCTGGCGGCGCACAACATTTCACTGATATGCAAGAAAAAGAATCTATCATGGGTATTCGGTTCAGATAAGGAATTCCAACCCTCGGTATAAGTGTTTTAATCACGTATACCTCGGGTTGAAATTCCCTATCTTCACCGGATACCCATGAAAGATGCTTATAATCTCTTATGGTGTTATATTATGTGGCTACCATAGAGCTGTAAATTCTCTGAATCGAAAACTCGGTCGAGATTTTTGAAGACGTAACGCCAAATGTCTTCCTAAAACCCCGCAGTATTTCAATTGAATAAACATCACACGTCTTTGCGTAACACTCGCCAACCTGCAATAAATGAATGCACTAATAATAACATCAACACAGCATCTGAATTTTAAGAGCTATGCAGGGCTAAGCACCGAACAACAACTACTAGTCTTTCCAAAAAAACGACCAACTACATCGTTAAAATCATAAAACCAAGAGCTATGAACTTCACAGCTTGGGACAACCACGACCTACATTCGTTTTCCTCTGCATTTGGACTAACTTTAGAGTTACCCGGTTTACAATCATCTTGACATTTTCGTAAGTACCTTACAGTGATATCAGGAGTTTGATAGTGAAACTGGACCATTTCAGTGGGCCAATTATCGCACCGTACCAACTACGGTCCAGTCATTCTGCGGTCAGTGACCCAGTTAAGACCGTAAGACACTTCAGGTTACGTGGGCGGCTTCGGTTATCAATCATTTACTGAGGATGTGTTCGATTATGCTTGCTTTTGTACCTTTAGGAGGCACATTTGAGAGACTTTTTGATAATTTTGATAATGCTACTTTCAGTGGCAAGACCGACGTAAGGTACTGTGCGTTAACAAACGTTTCAATCGAATGCAACGTACCATTGGAATTATATTAAACAAGTTGTAGACGTTTTCCAGTATATTTTATTTTATTTAGCATTTACAGTGGTCCATCACACGTGATAATATCTTTCAGTCCATGACTTGCACTGGTTTTATTTCTTTAATTAAAAATAAATAAAAATAAAAATAACTAATAACAATAGAATACGTGGTATATTCCTGGTATTACAAAGTTATCGATAATTGATTGAATTGGATTTTATAGTCGCACCAACAGCTAAGGTCATATGGCGACTTTCCAGCTTCCATTGGTGGAGGAAGACCCCAGGTGCCCCTCTGGGCAATTTTCGTGCACGGGCGGGTACCTGGGTAGAACCACCGACGTTCCGTAAGCCAGCTGGATAGCTTCCTCACATAAAGATTCCTAGGCCCCTGAGGGATCGAACCAACTGCGGTGATTTCAAGTCAGAGACGTTAACCACTCGGCCACGGACGCCCCCCTAAGTTATCGATAAACAAACCGCTTGGCCGTACATGAATAGCAATGCAATTTGCCTGTTTTAGTGTTCAGGCTTTTTTCTGAATCTTGTAAAACAAAGTACCCAATGTGTCATTGATGGTTGACTGAATCTGACTAGTATAGTATAAGGCATACACAAACACAAATGTTCTGGTTTCTGTGCCGTAATCTGTGTAATTATCCCACCCATTTTTTGTTCAGCCCATTAAATAAAAAAAAAAGAGAAACATAGTCGTATATAAGCGACAGCTACAATCGCAATGGCACCTAAGTTCGCACTGAACCACGAACTAAATCAATTTAACGAAATAAATAGTCAATAAACAGGATAATACGCAACATAAAGAGTGGTGAAGGCAGGGTTACCGACCTGGAACGCCCGGCCTACTGGTTAGCTTAAATCGATTAATGATTACAGCAACGGTGAGCGCCTCCATCTCTATAGGATGTTATTTAGGGTTAACTAAAAAAAAGTATGTTAACTAAACCCGAGTTACGCCTGCCATATTCTCTGTTGCCGGAATATCCCACATCTACCTACATGTCTTTCCAAAACAATCCAGTAACATTTCGACACGTTATTATAATAGATCTTGAGTAGGTTTGAGAAGACGAGACGTGACACAAATAGAAGCGTTCTATGACGCATTCAAAACAAACAGAAGACGAATTTGTCTTTCCCGATGCTAATGTTGACTGAGCAGCGATAACACCTTACCTTTAATCTTAATTGTTAAGACACCACTTGACTCAAGATAAACGACTCGGATGAGTCGAATGAATTAAACTCGGTCACAGCTACCAAGAATCGATACAAAATGGATCGACTGATATTCGACAAGTGAAACAGAAATACGAAATAAAACAAAAACAGTTTTATTTAATAGCGAATGAAGGATTGTGTGGGAATTAACATTAAGTGAGAGATGCATTAATGCGGTGACTAAATCTCTGATTCTAGACGCTACAAACATACATTAAAGCCTCAAGAAGTTAATGCAATGCCATGTTTAATTATGCTGCATGTCTGTGTATGATGTAGCACTAATAGAGATCGATGCTCGGTTTACTAGCAGGTTAAATAATACAGCAATAACAATATTCAAAGGCATATTCAGATGCTCAGCGACATAAATAAAAAGCCACCCAGCACTCTATTGATTCTGGAAATTTCCAAAGATAGTAGCAGGTCAACTTTGTAGATGATATGTTAACATTTGTGATAGTCTACGGTTTCCTAGGTTATTGCACTGTCTATTCACACCCGGATTTTTACGGTTTATATCGATACGTGGTTCAATATCAGAATATTGCCAAGTCATGGATGTTTACAGAGGTGAAAGGAGTGTTACAATTAATGAAATAACTGAGATTCCAGTGAAAAGTTGGGCTGCTCTGTGTTTATAAAGGGTAATGGATTATTGTATAATAAAATTCAACTTATTGCTACGTCAAAGATTATTTTCAGAAGTGAAAAGAGTATACTTTTGATGTTTTAAAACTATACTTTTGTGTGAATCCAGTGTATATAGAGATAATATATGAAAACTTTATTGAATCTTAAAAAGAATGTAACCTTTTAATGCTTCCACCGTCTGCTTACCATAGAAAAATGCACCAACAAAAAGGGCGATTTTAGTTACAGTGGTTGGTAATAATTAAATAAATGTATTATTTTTCACAAACTCTGAACAAAAAGCTAAATATATTATTTAGGCAATTTTACTATATCGTTGTATTACTATTTTCGGTGTAATTTTAAGTTAGATGGAAAACCTGTCAAAGTTGTGCGACTAGTTTTAATGTTAACTTAAATTCCATTCTGCCAGGATTAGTTCCAGGACATCTTCGTTTTTCGCTGCCTTATCAGTACCTATTATTTGTTCTGCAGAATGCAGTGGCCGGAAAACATTAATAACAGATATGTTTGTATTCGTTATTAGCGTGTTTGCTTTGTGCAGACTCTGGGGGGTGTTTCATTGATTGAAATCAGGCTTGCCTGAAGACGAATATTCTTCAAACAAAAACGTTGCTATTAAAATTGATGTTTATTGTCTAGAAATGACAAGTAAACCGAGCGTAAAGAACTATGGGAATCCGGCAAATATCAGCTTCACAAGAACGCCGACTGGAACGAGCCATAGACCGCGCATTCAAAGGACAGGCTGGAAAATGGATGGCTCAAAAGAAGTCAAGATAGAAGACGTTGATAATGAGTCCATACCGTTAACAAAAAAAGAAGCGTTGACCGAAATTAAGAGAAAGGAGCTAAGCAGAAGAACTTCAGTAAACGAAACTGAAATTCAAACTAACAAAAGTGATATAAATCTGCTTCCGCACATGCCTAACGCGGTAACTTGTGATGATGAAGACACAAAAGGTGAAACTAGTGTTAATAAAACTGTTATTTCAGAAGTGATAAAAGAAGACGACAATGAGACGAAAGGTTTAAGTAATGGTGACACATCTGAAAATAAAGAGGACGTGAAAGTGTCAGCTAAACGGCACATAAGTTTAAAAACCATCGTTGGTGTTGGAATCACACAACTGAATGAAGTGCCAGCGATAAAGACTGACGTTAAATGTAACGGTACTACTTCAAACAATACCGATGCAGCCAATGGTATTTTAATGACTAAAACCGGAAATGGCGTACCTCGTAAATTGTCTCTCTCAGTCCCAGGACTTGCGCCGTCGGATAGAAAAAACGCCGTCGGAACGACAAGAAAAGACTCTATCTTATCACTTGAAAGAGAAAGCTCAAAAATGTCAATAGAATCCCGACGGTCGGCTGACATAAGATTTCAGTATACTGCAGTGCAAATACCAGCAGACGACATGGTAAAGACGTCTTTATATGTCCAGGACGATTCTTGGATTAAGATAGCGATTCCGTATTTACCACTTGGCTTGGCAATCTTTTGTCTTCTGTTGAATATAGTCGTTCCGGGCTCGGGTAAGTTATATTTGTGTCAAAAAACGTCTACCCGAATTTATTTTTTTAAATAAAAAAAAAGTTCAACAAATGTAATAAAATATACGTTATGACGGCTTGCACACATATTGTTTTATTACTACTTACGTCAAATATGTCCTCCACCACAGAAAAAAATCGACAGTCAAACAATACAAGGTGTACATTAGCATCACGAAACACAAACACGACATGTTTTTATATTGTTACGTTTACCCTGGTTGAAGCAATGTGTAAAACACATATATAATTAAGCTTTAACCTTTGTTAAAGATGTGCTTATTGAATTAGTCCCAATTATAAAACCATTTTAAACCATAACTTGTATTAACTACGCATGTACGCCATATTTATTTAAATACGTCATAATGTAAATTATAAATAAAAAAAACTGTCTAAAGGATTTCCAAAATGACTCTGGGTATCAATCCAAATATTAATACAACGTATTATTTTTAAATCATTTTGTACTATTGGTTCTAACATTAATTTTAAAAAACAGAAACTGTTATATATATTTTTTATTAAAGTAGCTATCCCGCCAACAATAGCTAAATGTTACAACATATGTACGCCGTTTCTAAACCTACTGACGAGTTGGTTAATATATACCTCACATATTTTGAGAATCCGTGTAGACACGATATAAACGGCTTTAACCCGTGTAGACACGATATAAACGGCTTTAACCCGTGTAGACACGATATAAACGGCTTTAACCCGTGTAGACACGATATAAACGGCTGTAACCCGTGAAGACACGATATAAACGGCTTTAACCCGTGTAGACACGATATAAACGGCTTTAACCCGTGTAGACACGATATAAACGGCTGTAACCCGTGAAGACACGATATAAACGGCTTTAACCGGTGTAGACACGATATAAACGGCTTTAACCCGTGTAGACACGATATAAACGGCTGTAACCCGTGAAGACACGATATAAACGGCTTTAACCCGTGTAGACACGATATAAACGGCTTTAACCCGTGTAGACACGATATAAACGGCTTTAACCCGTGTAGACACGATATAAACGGCTTTAACCCGTGTAGACACGATATAAACGGCTTTAACCAGAAACGGGAGGGTTGAATTAAAAGTTACCAACTCATAATTCATTTTACGCATATTCAGTCACGGGTTCTTAAAGAACTCATAAATAAACCTTCACGTTTTATCGGCACGTATACATTAATATATTACCTGATTACCTGGATAGAGTTTTGATAAAAGGTTTCGTAGGTTAATTTTGCCGTTATTTGGCGGGTTAGTTTCTTTAAATGATCTATCATGGGCAGGTCCCGATATATTTGTTCGTCTGTACAGTCACTTGCTTTGTTTCATATGATAGTATGCAGTGATCTCTTCTTTAAACCCCTCAAAACATTGTTTATGTCTAAATAAATAAAACACTGCAAAGTATTTCAAATGTCATTCGCTTGATTTTAGAATAGTTCAGTTACAGTTTATGTCGTCTGGTTCAATCTTCAAATATTGATATTTTGTCGCGCGATACTCTGTTATTTCTGTTCTATTATCTAGCGTGGGATGGCGTTATCAGTAACAACTGCAGTAAATGTCAGAAGCACACGCTGTAATGCCAATGTCCGCCATTATATATCATTATATCAAAACTCAACAATCGCAGACGACAACTTGTAAATCTGACCTGTCTAAGAAAAGTATAGATATCTATAAGGGACAATAAAATAGGGCGTGTGATGTTGTCATCTGTTGCAACTGCAATATATGTCACCGCCATACACTGTGATGGAAATGTCCGCCATTTCATCATTATATCAAACATCGCAGACAACATCTTGTAAATATGACCCGTCGAAGGGGAGTATAGATAACTATGAGCGACAATAAAACAGGACGTGGGAGCCTGTGCTGAATATCTCAGAACTACACACCGTGATGACAATTCCTCCGTTATCATTATAACAAAACCCAACAATCGCTGACAACACACTATGACCCGGCTAAGGGGGATATAAACTATCAGCGGCAATAAAATAGGAGAAACCATGTTTCAATGCGTTGTTTTGCTTGACTGTGGTCCTTGAATGCTACATTTCCTGTTAAACTTATACATCTGCTTTTATTGACATAGTTACACCATAACTATTTTGAAATATTGACCGCCACTTTTTCACAGTGTTTGAAGTTGCTACCGAGATTAATTCTCTGCGGGACACGTGGTACACACGAACTTGTTTTTCGGTTACTAATCCAATGAATCAATTTCCTGATAAGGCATGTACTAATTTCCAAAACATCGACGCTTGTTACACAGTCACTGAAAGCTGGCTATGAAATTCTTTGAACATGTACTTTACCATAATGATGGCGATAACGCTGTGGTGTCCATCAACTTATTAGCTGTGTTCTCTATACGTAAACGGAAGTGCGCAAGGGTAAAAGATACGCGTACATATATAGTCATTTAGCAAACCTGATTGCATATTGCTAGGCGCAGGACATTTTCTTAATTTCATATAAAACGAGTGTCCGTTGTCAAGAACATGTCAGGACTTGCTTAAGCTGTAGATGTTTCTGGTTATCATATTGTTAAGTACAGTTCACAGACCTAATGATATGTCTGAGTACAGTTGCAAGATAAAGAAAACAACAAATATCACTTTCATCTCTGCAGATGTTTCTGGTTATCATATTGTTAAGTACAGTTCACAGACCTAATAATATGTCTGAGTACAGTTGCAAGATAAAGAAAATACAAATATCACTTTCATCTCTGAAAACGATATTTATATTTTCTAGAACGACCTGTTATGTGTGTTAAATCATCACTCTTAAGCATTATGTCCCGTTTTGTGGATTTCCATTGAAAGTCAATTAACAAATGATAAAAAAAATAGAACTGAAATAATCTTAGCAGTTTAATATATTATAGACAGTGCTATGCTTGAATAATAAATACAAACTTTATCACACGCGTGAAATAAAGGGTTAAGCAATGTCATATCACGGAAATAACCGAATGTTCTTTATGATTCTTTCAGCGGAGTGATACGGAAATTACCGATTAGTTATCCTATTATTCGCGATACATCTACATGTGTACGTTGAGCTGTCATCTTTGACCATAACTCTACGGAAATGACTTGACTAGTAATGCAAAGAAGATGAAATCAAATAGATGACAGATAGATAAAAGTAAAATAAAGAAATAAATAAGGCATAATTCACGGACCATAAAGATAGTTTAACAACTTTATAATAAACTCAATGGTATAGAACCATCCGTGGATAAAATAACCACTTTTGACCATTCATTTTCTGAATTAGACATTTTCAAAGTCAATGGCATTCATTTTAAATCAAATTTCGGAAAAAATGTCGCTTAGATCTACACAAATTTACGCGACAGACGTGCATGAACACATCAAAATGGGATTACAACTATTAATAATATTATTGTATTCTCCCTGAAAAAAGGCGTAGTAAGTTAGTTGAATTTGACAAAGTCATTGCTGAAGTATTCGATAAATAGAATAAAACATGGGTATTTTCATATCACACCCTATATCAGGCCCTCGACCCATATCAGCCCTCGAGCTAAAGCTTTCGGGCTGATATGGTGTCTCAGGCCTGATATAGGGTGTGATATGAAAATACCCATTTATTATTCTTTATGTATTGATCCATACTTACCTTATGTTATACTTAAGGTCATGTATGCGTTGACTAATTCAAATATCTATCAATTATGTATTTATAAATCACGGGTAGCACTGTCTAGATAAATGTGTAAACATATTAAACTGGAAGTTACATGTAAAGATATTCAATAATATTTGCGTTCTAATTTTCATATTTTTCAGATGCTATCTCAATGGGGTTATACAAAAGGGGACAAAAGGGGACAAAAGGGGATATAATTCTTAACACTTATTTTCCTTTTGATTTATGCTTTCGTTAACTAATCGTAAACAACAAAAGTAGATACACAGGTCTAATTTCAAAGAACACAGTGCACCAGTAGCACACATTCAAAACGGTCAACAATTACAAAGATATATTGGACACCATATAATATGATCAGTAGCAAAAATGCCGATAGGAGCAAGCTAGGCAACATTAATAATCAATATAAATAAAACACAAAAATGATCATGTATATATGAATATAAAACAACACAACTTGATATATATATTTGTTTTTAAGATTTAAGAAGCAAGATTGACGTGTGTCCGTTAAATGATTACTAAGAAACTTGTTTTGTTTTTCAGGAACAATGCTCAGTGGTGTATCCATATTCTGTTGCGCAAAGTCACGTGTTCCTCCCAAATTTGACCAGGACCTTCTAATGATACTATGTGTCAATGTATGGGTGGGCATGGCGCAACTGTTCACCGTTTCATTTCTATTGGTCGGCTGGTTTTGGAGCCTCGCTTGGGGTATCAAGATGGTGATACTGGCGGGTAAGTAATTTAAAAAAAACATCCTAATTATTATAGCGCAAAAACTAAACATTGTGGTGATGGCATTAATAACAACAACTATTTATTTCAATGCTGTGCATCTTTTCCGCATAAAAATTCCGCGTGGGAAAATGTTCAGAAATTGTGGAACACCAACCCGACCTGTGGGACGTAAAATTTCAGTCTGCTGATCTCTAGCACTTTAGATAAGGATGTTCAGAACAAAAATGTTTCTCTCAATGCCACGGACCTTTTCCGCACAAAGGACAACTAGCCTAAGAAAACTTTTTATTTTGTTGTTATGCTTGCAAAATGAATAAAAAAAACACGTTTCATTCTGCTGATAATTATGAAGTTCTAACGGTTCTATTTTCACAGAGTCAGAATAGACTGTATTTAAAATCTCGTTCTCTGTCAGTACCTGTAATAGCTGTTATGTCTCCTCTATGAAGTTGCAAACATGTGAACTATGTCAGGAAATGTGTGTTCCAACACAGGAAACGCGTTTCTTAGTAACTGCTTACTCTTTTGTCGTGTGATATGTCGTTCCTCAAGGATCACTGAATATTCGCACGCAAAACCACTGAAAAAAAAGAATGAAATTGTAATGTCTTTGCTTCACTTCAGTACAGTTTCTCGTCTGTTAAGACAACATCTGTAAAAAAAAAAGAGAACAAATGGTCCTATAAGAAATCACAGCACCCAAACGTAGTGCACCGTAGATCCGCACTGTACCACAAACAAAGAGAAAATTAACTATACAATGAAAAATGCAATCCACAACAGAAAGAGTGGTGAAGACAGGGTCACCGCCTTGGAACGGTCAGTGAGCAATTTGGCCCATCGGTTAGCCATCGATTTTAAGTGTACACAACATCGCTATTATCCTGTCTTCAGCGTTCAGATTGACAAGACAGTGTAAATACATGTACATCCCATCAAAAGGAAATCTCTAATAATAAAGTCCACATCCAAACTGAAATCCTTAACACCGTTAATGTTGTTTAAAAGAAACGATACGCCTATTCTATTTTTTAAAATGTACTGTTTCGGTGTTTGAGATAATTTCGTTTGACATTTGCAGGTATAATTTGAATATGATCTTCTTTTAAATAAAATAAGATTTTTTTCTGAACGTGTGTGGCGGGGGATACATACACCCGCCACACACGAATGTTATGAGGTAGTTTAATTACCTACTGAACTTTCTTTTCCCAAATATAAAAGATTCTATTCTTTCTTGATATAAAATGATGAAGGTAATATCTAAATTGTGTCTGACAAAGCATGAAATGATTTTGTTGTTATTCAAACATGTTTTGTAAAGAAGAGAAACTATATGAGTTTCTCTTCATATTTTCATCCCTATAAAACGGGACAGTGTAAGTAAAGAATCCGCGCCAGGGTATATTCTCTAACCTCTAACAAACAAGGCAGCATTAATGTATATATAAATATAAAAAAAATATCATAGAAAACCCAATGCAAGTACTCAATGACTTTGAAGAAGCCAGCAGAGCAACAACAGAACAAACAATTAATATACTATAAGACAGATTTAAGACAAACATCAAACACTTCCGTGCTTTGAGGATGTAAGTAGACGTCATCATAGAGTCCACAATCTGTCCGGTATCGCACAACCAAAGTGAAAAGCATTGTGTCGAACTGTAAATGGGTCAACCACGAAACATGCAGTGTGTTGCACAATGATAAACCTCTTTTGATAAACCTTTTAACACGTTTAATAAAGATTGTATGAAGGTGACTATGACCAAGGCCCTTACGGAGTTTGTAAATCACGTCACCGTAGGAGTCAGGTGGTGATAGTCCTTGTCGCAGGAGAGTTCTTAAATAACTATTTTATTTTGAAAGTAGAACTAAGTGGAGAGAATTACCAATCTCAAAATAAAAAAGCCATCTCCCTTGTCATAGATTTTACCCAATCTCTGAGAGAAATTTACACACGAAACAATAAAAAGAGAAAAGATAATCCGGAAAAACAAGTATAAAATGACTTTCTGGCCTTGACTTATACCAAACCAAATGATCTCTAAGTCCTAAGGAGTATGTGCTCCTACCAAAGGAAGCGCCGTCTCTTTTGAATTTATATTGACACATGTGCGAAACACCATATATTCCGTCACGTTGCCGTTTTAAGAAATTCAATGTCCGAATTTAACGTTTTGATCTCACTCACCCCTTGAGCATAGATTAATACAGTTTTTAGGTATGAGTTCACGCCCAACAGTCTGTCACATTCCTCTGGAAATGGCCATATTTATTAGGTGCATATGTTGCTATGAATATTATGATGTTGAATTGATGTATTGTAACATATCTGCAATAAAATATTATGAAACAATTCCTCTGGAAAAAAATTAGTGGCTGTTCAAATAAACGCCGCATATATATTATAGAATCAATGAAATATATATACCGTTATCTTTGTGACCGAGCTATAATTTCAATTCAAGTTGCTTTACAATTTGCGTTATCATATGGAGGGATGGGCGCTATTTATGTTTTCTACGTCAACGAAGACATTGTACCTGTTCTTTTAAACCCAATACAGATATATTTCATTCTATAAATAAATTAAGGTATACATTCAGAAATCGATAAACGTAAAGTTCAAAAGTAAAATATAAACGCGAGTTCAAATAAATTGGTTTGGTAATATTCTTAACTGTTGAGATCAGTACATTATAAATGGATTAATATATATGGTACAATAATGAAATTCTTAAATTCCAATTATGTAGCCCTCTTCCTGACCATTTGGTCATTTCACACACACACCCGCCCCCACACATGTCAAATATGGACATTAGCTTGTGGTCTTCTAACTTTGTTTAAATACTGACCCTGCTTTTTTTACCCCGCCCCGGAGGTCAAAATGTTACAAAATGTTATATATATAATATTTCTATAAAACATGGTTTGTGTAAACATACACGCCGATTTTCGTGTTTGGTATGCGGAAAGTGTCCCCATTTAAAAGTTACTGTTTCCATTCCATGTATGTGTACTTGTCGCATTATTGCATTTGGTTAAAGTGTAAGTAAACTGTCTCAGAGCTGTGGTAGGACTTGTTCAAGTCTGCATGTTTTTTTTTCCTCCCCACCCGTGATCTTATGTTTTTTACAACTGTTTGCTATACCGTGCTATATCTCAAGACAGCTATTTCACGCTTGCATAAACAACTGTTCTGTAAATTTGAGATGTTTTAAAACTATACTGCAATATATGTAACATGTTTTTAACACTCAATGTTCATTTTGCGTGTTGTATCGAGAACATTTCAGATTTATATAGACTATGGCAAGTCAAATGTTGCAATATTCAATAATTGCAAATTTATTTTGTATATTGACCCATTCGTATTCTATAAATCGTTATTTATATTCAATAACTGATATATTTATATCGTATAGTTTGTCATTTATTAGATTTGTGTGACGTTTAGCGTTGACATTAAAAGATCTTACCTTTAACGTTAGTATTGTTACCTTTAGTGGAAGAGGTGATTGTAACCTTTACCGAAGGTTGTTACCTTCAGCGTTCAAATTGTTACCTTTAGGTCATATACCACTATTGCATTTTCCATAGGACATGATGACATTTTGCCCTTCAAACCCTATTTATAAATCCCACTGGCTTAAAAACACACTAACCTTTCTTAAAGAAGAAGCTTAGATACACTAAACAATAGTCCCAAGAGGACCTGTATTTCTCTACTTGCTATATGGTGTCCATGGTGGGGTGAGGTGGGGGTGATAGAAGGATTGTGTGTAAGATATGGCAATATCAAACTAGTTTTATATAAACTGTCTTCAATTACCAAGATGTATTTAGCTCAAGTTAGGCTGGCTTTAAAACACATCAATAAACACTCAACCCAAGTTTCACATGTGGCCCAGTGGCGGGGCCAAATTTGACCACAGGGTCAGCATTTGAACAAACTTGGTAGAGGACCATAAGCTGGTAAATACAACATATTAAACCTCTGGCTCTTGTAGTTTCAGAGAAGAAGATTTTTTAAAAGTTTTTCCCTATGTAACTCTATGTAAAACATGTGACCCCTGGGGAGGGGCCAAATTTGACCCCAGGGTCACCATTCAAACAACTTGATAGAGGACCATAAGCTGAGTGTTAATAAAAAATATTAAACCTTTGACTCTTGTAGTTTCAGAGAAGAAGATTTTTTAAAGTTTTTCCCTATATATAAGTCTATATAACACTGTGACCCCTCGGGCGGGGCCAAATTAGACCCCATGGTCACCATATGAATGTTTTTAGAGGAACATAAGCTGATAATAAACACAAAATATTAAACCTTTAGCCCCTGTAGTTTCAGAGAAGAACGTTTTTTAAGTTTTTCCCTATATCAGTCTATGTAAAACTGTGACCCCTTGGGTGGGGCCAAATTTGACCCCAGGATCACCATTTGAACAAAAATGGTAGAGGACAATAAGCTGATGCTAGATACAAAATATTAAACCTTTGGCTCTTATAGTTTCAGAGAAGAAGATTTTTGAAGTTTTTCCCCATATAAGTCTATGTAAAATTGTAACCACTGGGGCCGGGCCAAATTTGCGCCCAGGGTCACCATTTGAACAAACTTGGTAGAGGATCCATAAGCTGATAATAAATAAAAGATATTAACCTTTATCTCTTGTAGTTTCATAGAAGAAGATTTTTGAAGTTCTACCCTATAACGCCATGTAAAATTGATCCAACAAGGGCACCTAAGCTCCCAATTAAAGAAAAAAGAATCAAGGTTTCGTATCAAAAAAAAAAAAATTAAAAAAAAAAAAAATTAAATCAATAATAAAAAGTTGAACCCACGAACCAAGGTTTCTTTTGGGAGAAAAAAAAGAAAAACATATGCCTCCAGTGAGATTTGAACCCCGAACCCCGGGGTTTCCAGTGTACATTACAAAATATTGAAAATGGGCCATAACCATAACTCCGTTGTTACTTGTTCGATCTGGCTGTTTTTCCAAACTCGTCCGAGCTTTCATTGATATAAACAATCTGGCCAAGCTTGGGAAAGATTGAATACAAAATGTAGGCACTAGACTGCTCACAAGGCTGAAAATTGCATTTTTTAATAATTCAAGGGCACATAACTCCGGTGTTCCTAGTCCGATATAGCTGGTTTCGAACTTGTTCGACCTTTCATTGATATTAACAATCTGTGCAAGTTTGATCAAATACTAAATGAAGGTGCTAGAGTGTTCACAAGGCAGAACATCGCATTTTTCAGAAAAAAACAAAGGCCATAACTCTGGTGTTACTAATCCAATTTAGCTGGTTTTCGAACTTGTTCAAGCTTTTATTGGTATTAACAATCTATGCAAGTTTGGTAAAGATCAAATAATAAATGAAGGTGCTGGAGTGTTCACAAGGAAGAAAATGGCATGTTTCAGGAAAAAAGGGTCATAACTCCGGTGTTACTGATCCGATGTAGCTGGTCTTCGTACTTTTCCGAGCTTTTATTGATATTAACAATCTGTGCAAGTTTGGTAAAGATCAAATAATAAATGCAGGTCCTAGAGTGTTCACAAGGCTTAATATGGCATTTTTCAGCAAACAAGGGCCATAACTCTGATAAAATTAATCCGATCTGGCTGGTTTTCAATTTTTTCCGAGCTTTCATTGATATAAAGACACTGGCAAAGTTTCGTAAAGATCCGATAAATAATGAAGGCCCTAGCGTGTTCACAAGGCAACGGTTAACAGACGGACGGACGGACGGACAACTCGTCATCCCATAAGCTCCTTCGGGCAGTAGAGCTAAAAATGATCAGGATAATGTAATGCTTTTAGCCTCTAATAGTTCACTGAAGGTGGGCACCCCCAGAATGGCAGTATATAAATTTTACTTTTTACAAATATTACCTCAGTAGAATTTTATAAATAAAAGTGAAAATTTCAATCAAAATATCCTAAATGAACATGTTTTATGATGGAAATATAATATGTTGATGTTTTATGGAGATTTGTTATGATTTGGGTACTTTCATCCAATCAGAATCTACCTTAAAAACTGACTATATGCCCCAATAGATAAATCAATAGTGTTTTGTGACCTAATGTGTATTGTAAGCTTTAGCTTTGTTAAGGATGTATGCTGGGCACGTTTTGATATCTTCAAACGAGTATGAGAGTGGACCTTTGGAAACGGCCGAACACGATAAATACGAAATATTGCAGTCTCGGTTTGATTGAGACTGTTCATGAATGGTAGTGATATATGCTTGCTACCGTTCACGCCCACTAGCCCCGGGTTGATCAGAACTCATTATTCATAAAATCAATAGTACAGAATTTTAACCATTCCGAAGATGGCATGCATATGGCGGTGGACATAAGTCTAAGAATTTCATTTTTTAAATCAGTGTTTTATTTGACAACATAATTGTTACATATTTTGCATTCTGTATATATGGATATGTCAAATTTTAAGCAATTTATTTTTCTTCATATTTTTCCGTCATTTGTGATGAACAAAAAAGCGGGTATGGGTAGTTCTGAGTAGAATTTATCCTTTTGCTTTAGAAAAAAATAAGATTTTTGTTTTTCATTAATGGAATCAGGGCTTTATATGACGGGGATATGACACCACAGTACTAACGCTGTTAGTGTGTGTGTGTGTGTCGTTCTAAGGTTTATAGACCGTCCGCCAACAAACACGACAAGATTCCCTGCCGCGATGGGCACAATAGAGTCTGGTCTGTTCTAGTTGAATGTGTTGGTTGATCTAGTGCTGCTGCTGTGTTGTCGCTTCTGTTGTATGTATGTAGATGGTGTGTCGCTTTCGCTCTGTGTAGTTCTCGCTGTGGCGGTGAAGTGGTCTGGTCAAGGTGGTCTACATCCGCTACGCTACATCCGCTAGGATGGTTGTCTCTACATCCGCTACTGGTCGGGTTCTCTGTTTGGGGCCACACCCATCACAGTATGACCCCTGCGCCGCCCGACATCCTTTCCCCTTGGTCTACTGTCAATTGTAAGCCGGACGTGGCTACCGGACTCGACTTCAGGATCTGTGGACGTCAGATGATGTGTGCTGTGATGGGACGCAGGAGACATCTTCACTCTTGGTCAAAATGACACTCAAGCTACTAAACCGAGACAAACCAGTTTAGTAGTACCGGTGTTGATTACTATGACTAACGCTGTTATGTTCTGCAATAACTTGTCGTTCAGGTAAACATTGCAGTTATCGATTTTTACTAAGTTTATCGTGACGGGTAGCGAGAGACCTGCGGTGCTGCACACCTATTTACATTGCAAACAGACATGATATTATCATCTTTTAACTAGATTATTATATATTTTATATCACCAGAAAGCCAAATAAATAACCTTTCTAATGATTTTATTCCAAATAATGATTAGATCAGGGCTTTATATGAAAGCCCTGGTTAAATAAATAGGCGATATGTCGAGATAGAAACGAAATAAAACACTTTTTTGTTTGTTTCTTAACGAGTTTACGCAAATAACTGTGCGTCTTTTTTTGGCCATGGTACAGATGTTATTAAATACAAACAAATCATCGTCCTGGTGACGTTATTTTATTTCGAATAACGATTAATTAAACGTGAGAGATCGCGAGTTGGAAAAAGTTTCCCACGCTATATTTTCTTTTCTAAAGCAATTTAGCAATCACCGTGCTATTTCATGCTTTTTGTCTCTGTATAAACAAATTTTAATTATTATTTAAATGATTGTCAAATAAATAATCTTCATCGTGATGGTGTTGATGCTTTTACAAACAAAGAAAATCTCGAATCGGCAAACAAAATATAAGGCATATATATTTAACAACTGGCAACATTTTGAGTTGATTAAAATGTAAAACAATTTTAGTTACATTGTGCTAATTCGTTTGCATTGTGTGAAATAAAAACATCTCGTGTTTAATGTATTCTCTTGTCATAACTAACAATTGAGAACACTTAACAAATACACAATCACATATAAATAAAAAATAAAACTGACAAACGTGTAAATGCCAATTTGAACAACGCATTATTATTGTGTGTTTCTTCGCGTTTTTAAAATCGCCTAATTTACAAACTTTTAATTAGCTAAGCTTTTGACAGACTCTAAATGTAATTAGTCAAAATTAAAATTCTCTATTAAAATCATCTGAATGATTGTAAAGTGCTCTCATTTCAAAGTTGCTCGTTCGCATTAAAAGGAATGTCGCAAAGGCTATTTTGTTAATGTTGATGATTTAGATCTTGATCTGTTGTTAGGCAAGTTTACCGCAAGTGAAAAAAAGCGTACGCCATAAAAGTATATAATATTACATAACATCTTGTCATAAAGTTTGGTGACACACTAATTTACAATAAACACAAGGACACATGGTAAGCTAGGGTACAATACCCCCATGGTGCGAGATCGAGTCCTGGGGTCCTTTATAACAAATTAAAGTTTAAGATGTATAGATCGCCATTTTTCCGATAAAAAATCTCAAAATGGCAAGTTTAAATATTACCTTTTTCTTACCATAAAAGTCATAAACCCACTTAAAAACTACAGCAAACACTACTTCATTGTATTTTATTACTTGCAATTATCGACAGGTAATATTAAGGTGAAAAAAAAGAAGCTTAACCCTGTAAACAAAATGAACATGATTATCAAGGAGAATTATATTTTTAGAAAAAAAGGCCAAGTTAAACAAAGTTTTTTTGTTGAAACCAAATCCAAAATCCACTTAAAAACTACGGCAAACACTATTTTAATATGTCTATTATTACTTACAATCAACGACTGGTACGATTAAAGTGCAAAGAAAAAGTTTACCCTCGTACAAAAGTGAACATGATTATGCAGGAGCAGTCTTTCTAATAGGACATGCGCAGTGAAGCAGTCGTCTAGTGAACGACAAGTGTTTGGCGTACCGATCAAATTATTTATCATCCCAGATGGAATACATATATAAAAGTAGATACTGAGCTAATGTTATATTTGATCTCTATGTCAGAATTGTGTGTACAGTATTTTAAATTGAAAATGTCAAAATAACTCAAAAATGTGTGTAATTTAAAGAATGTTTAATAACAAATCAATAGAAGCCTGATGACCTATATATTTTTTACTTGTCTTGAAAGAAATGTCTTTGGACCTTGTCATATACAAGTTTTGAAAAAAAGTTGAGCATTAGAACGTAATTTTTTTTTTATCTTGAATTATATTTTTAGTAAAAAAAAGACGAATGAGGAAAGATATGTATACATATATGTAATCTAAAATTAATCATTGGTTTTCAATATATATAATGTTATGAAAAAAAATGTGAAAATGTTCGATGCTCTATTTTTCCTCTTTTTAGTGAAATTTTACAGTTAGAAATATGCGTCTTCTTCAAAGGCGTCTAGTGGGGAAAAAAGTGGGATGACCTATCCTTTGTTTTTTATAATTTTCTATCTAAATGATATCAAGGAAGCTTTAAATATCAATTAAAAAAAATATCTCAGCACTATGACTTTTCCCAGCCAACCTCCTTAAACGCATTACAGCTGGAGTAGGCCACTGTTGCAGAAAAAGCTATGTGCACAATTAAACAAATTATGTAAAATAACTAAAAACTAGAGAAATGGGGCGAATACTTTATTCTTTAAATTATGATTACTCTCAATATTGTTGTCTGTAATCGAATACTACTATGTATAATTAAATTGAAGTTATTAAGTAATTAAATAACTGGTTTATTATAGTGTATGTACAGTGTTATTCTACCATAGGTTTACCTATATTGTTGGTGCCATAAAATGAACAAATAGCAATATGCAAACAATTTTTTTTTAAAACTTATTGATAATGTTTTGTCTTATATGCAATTTACGAAGAAACACTAACAGAACACTAGTTTTATAGAAATCAAGATTAACATGTTTCTCTAAAATATTTTTTTAAATTGTATACCATTATTAAAATATTGCTTTACTGTAATTGAAAAAACCTGATCGGTTTGTATAGATATCTAAAATGTACTTAGATAAACATCCGCCTGGGACCATTTGCATTATATTTCATTAAACAAGTATGAAAGGGGAAATTTGGAAATCGCCGACCACGATAAATGTAAAAATATTGCAGTCCCGATTTGATTGAGACCCTTCATTAAGGTAGTGAAACATTCTTGCTGCCGTTCACGCCCTGTAGCCCCGTGTTGAGCAGAAACCATTACTTAAAATGTCAATTGCAACCATCCCGAAGATTAATGCTCCTTTTAAACCTTTTCCGAGTCCAAATAAATTAAACAGAGCATTGTCAATTGCTTTATTTGAATGATTTATCGTGTTTATTATGGCACTACATAACTCACCTTTCAGATTACTTTGTCCTTGCCAACACAGTGGAAGCTATGCACGCACTAATGTATCATTACCAGCCACTCAACACTATATTTCACAATGTTATGCTTTATTGCGGAACCCTAATTACGGAAACTGGGTGGTAGTGCTGACTTCGATATTCAATTAATACTTTTATTATGAAGTTGACTATAGTTCTACCAATTAAGACATTCAACACAATATATCTTAACATTGTATGGTGTAAAAGATGTTGCCTTATTTAAGTCTCGAACCCTGAACCTTCGGTTCAGTAGGCACATAGTAGACGACGCTCTAACCGACTGATTGGTTCCGATAATGTGGCATCATTCGGAACATATCGTACACTGCTTCGAAGAATGACGGGATTGGCCGAGCATTCACCATGGGAAATCACTGTGGAGACCGGCTGTTATAACAGTTAATTGATATATACTGAACAAAAAAAGAAACTTCCGCATTTGCATAGGGTTGACTTTGTTACACTTTGTACACCAATCTAGATAACATTTCATCATTTTATACTTATCACTCAATCATTCTGATCAATATTAATAATAATCAAAAAACAGAGATAGTGTGTTGCTGCTAAAACATGTTTCATTCAAATTGCGAAATCACTATATTTGTATTATAAAGGGAGGTAATCTGAAAATATTCATTCTTGAAAGTTGTATGGCGCAAAAGTGAGTGAACAGGTCAGCTTACTTTTCCCGTCTTTTTGGTGCTGGTGTTATCTTCTGTTTATTTCAATAGAACAAAACTGTGTTAAATCAAAGTTTAAACCACAAGACCCGGAAATGCTGTTTAAACCAAAACAAGGGGAATAACTGTGCGTACAAGTTTGATTCAAGGAAAATTGTTTTCATGACAGTGCTGGCCTTTTAACAAGGGTATTAACGTATAAGATCAAACAAAATATATTTTCATTGTGTCTACATGTATGGGTAAAGTTGCGGAAGTTTCTTTTTTGTTGAGTATATTTCGTTCTCTATTACGTTTCATTACAGCTAAAGCAGGCAACTGTTGAATAAATGCTATGCACACAATTAGAAAGTTGTTTTCCGGACCGACACTTACACATCAGTATTGTTGCCTGTTATTGAATATTACAACTAAGTTAGTAACAAAGTAAATGAATAACTTGTTTTTATAGTGCTGTGTACAATATCATGTTGTATATTTACCCTACCCAACCGGTCTTTACGTTATATACCTGATCCAACGGGTCTTTACATCATTTACCAGATCCAACGTATGATTACGTCACTTGATGTTTTACAAACTTTTAAAACCAACTTCCACTAAACAAGTATAATTCAAATTCATTTCCGTTGCACTTCCGATTTTAACAATCAAGGAACTGGATTGACCGATTTCAAAAACTCACCTTACGAACTAATTTACAGTTGTTTTTTAATAAAAACACACAAAAACACACACAAAAACACACACACAAATAACAACAACAACAACAACACACACACACACACACACACACACACACACACACACACCAATCATAATTGTTCACGATTTGTTCTTCACATTATGTTTTGTACCTATAACCCTCTGTTAATGTAACCTTGATGCTTGACTTAACCTTAATGCTTGATGCTTGACTTAACCTTAATGCTTGATGCTTGACATACGATTGAAGCATGACCAGTGAGTTATTTCGTATTTCAAACACATGGTTATGTTAAAATCAAGGAGTGTACATTATCAATAAAACCTCTCCTTTGGTTCGAACTTTATAGAGCCGAGACGAAGTTCGGACGTATACGAACAGAATAACCGATCTACAAAATAATCAAACTTAGCTTTTCTTTTACTTTAGTACATGAGGGTACAGCATAAACATACAACTTGCATTGATTAATACAATGAAATCAAATCAAATCAAATCATTTTATTTGTGTGAAATCCAAACAATACACTGGATAGATACCAAGTACATTCAAAACAGACATGACAGGAGCAATAATAATAATAATAACAATAATAATAGTTTTAAGCATTACAGTCACCAGATTGTACTAACACGTGATAGCAGCAAGATATTTACCTTATTATGCCACTAATTGTTATATTAACAACGCCATTTATATAATTAAGATTATACATGTTGTGGATCCTTAAAATACATATTGATATCGTAATCATTAAACACATTTTAGATGATTCATCCATCAAGTTAAACGATGGGTAACACTCATTAATAGCATTTATCATTTTAGATCTCTCAGGTTCTAACATACAACATTTAAGTACAAAATGGAGTTCATCTACAGTATTCTGTTTACACAGCTGACATATTCTTTGTGCTAACGGAATCTTATAATGCCGACCTTCTTCCACTAACAATTTACTATTGCTAATTCTAATTTTGACAAAGGTACTTATAACTGTTTTGTCAACATCTGTGAACAAACATTTTTCCAGTTCATAGTTTGACTTAATTTTTCTGAATGTTCTAAGCTTATTCCCATTTGTATTTCCGTCATCACAATATGAAGATAAGCGTCCGTCTGCAGTCAGACATTTGTGCTGTTCCTTTGATTTAATGTTGCAGTGACAATGTTATATCGAACGAGTTAAAAACACTTCAATCAGCTCTCTAATCACACTCTCTGCGAGACGCTGCATGACCGTTTGTGCATACGGGATTTTCTTTTTCCACACCATGCAAGCCTTGCACGAGCTTGTCCATCACTAGTCAGCATTCCATCTTTCACAATGTTATGATTTATTGATCCCAATTACCCAGTTCAGTTTAATTGATAATTTTACGACACATATTTGCCATTATTTCTACCACTTAAGACAGTATACCTGCTTAACTATAATTCGTTACAAATTGATTTGAGCACAGTCCGTGTAGATGACATGCACTCCCACTATTGCCGCCGGATATTATAATGAGGCCACGAAAGTGTGTTCCTGTGTAAGCTTTATAACTCTATTCGTTCACTTATCCGCAGTCTGGATTTATACACAATAAGTGCTCGCATTCTGTCTGGAGTAGGCCACTGTTATATGATATGACACAATTAGAGAAAATATTCATTTGTATTGTGTAGTATGGTTTATATTGCTATAACTAACTTTATCACATAACTTACGGTGTGGGAGTGGAATAACACCATTCTATATTTTCGATATACCACTAGTTATATAAGTATGCAAATAAGCCTAGTATGCGCTGTCAAAACAAAATCGATAATGACTATGATCCAACTCCGACGGTGTATGTCGATTTCGCGTGTTAAAGCCGCGACAGGCAAAATGTGATAAATATAATCTAACATTCGTTCTCAGTCATCGTTGAATTTATTAAACTCGTTAGCAAAAATGAGCCTCGCATTATATCATTTGGCCAACTCGTTTAATAAATTCAATAATGAATGAGTACTCATGTAAGATCCTCTCTATATATATATACTCGAAGACTTTAAAAACGCCTTACTTGAAATAAACAAAGGTTATACCGAAGTTTAATATCTTATTTGAAATGAGAGGATAAATTATTTCATTTTCAGTTCATCAATAAAACAGTCACTAGTCATTTTTTTATACTGCGATATAACGTCACAAACACACTGACGGGAATGCAAAATATGGGATTTTTAATAACCACATTTTGCGTTACAGTCAGGGTTTTTGTGACGCAATATCATATAGCAGTATAACATAACACTTTTTGGATAATGACTGTTTTATTTGATGAAGTTAAAATGAAACGATTTATACCCACAATATATTTTGAAATAAGATATTAAACTACGAAATAATCAGTGTTTAATTTCAGTGAGGCGTTTTTAAATCCTCGAGCATTTCTAGGCTTTTGCGTTTTTTATTCATACACACATGATCATCGATGAGTTATGCTTATATTGCCTATTCGTGCTGCGTAGTTTGTTAGAGCATAAAGCGTGGTGGGGATTTCTTTCTTTATTTACACTTTTCCGTTTTACTGGGATGACAGTAGGGTAAGAGTTAAGTTGGATGCACCCTATAGCCTGGTTGAAACCCCGATCGGCATTTTTGTCCCCACCGTTCCAAATGCCGTAGCCCTATTGTCAACCCTTTTCTGTTTGTGACGTCATACACCTTGCCTTTTATTTATCCTTGTAACTATTTTTCTTTCTGCGTTTTGGTTTGCTGTGGTCATTGAATGCTGCATTTCCTGTTCGCATTTTTTTTTAATATTCCCATAATAATCTTTATTTGATAACAGTTTTTTAATTTCAGTTTTATAAACAAAAATGTGTTCATCGTCAGTGAGGTACCGCCTTGTTCTGCTGATATTGATCATTTTGAAGTTCATGCATTATAATGCGTTTAGTAAATGCAATATTGCATTTTATTTCTTGTTTATCAGAATGGTTGATAAGAAAGTTTGAAAAGTTCTTCACCACATTTAATGGTTCAAGATTCTTATCTTCACTTTGAGGTGGTATATCATTCTTTAATTTCTTACGAGCAAGTGGTAGTTTTCTCGAAAATTCAACACAGTTTATGAGAAGGTTTATTTACCACTGAACGTTCTGTTTACACTATATTGAATATACAATTTTCCTTGATATATAATAAATAACTGACTACAATGTAACAAATTGCGTCTGAAAAAGCCATAGAACATGTTGCTGTTATACAAACACCTTTTGTAATAAAACTTTTTCTTTAAGAAGAGGAACTTTATACGATTAATTTCGGTCTTATCCTTTATTTGATCAATTGCAATTATGCACTATTTAGAAATAAAATATGTATACATTATATATTTGCTGAAATAAACGCCTCAAGCAATATGTGGTACCATGTAGAAATTGATTTGAAAGGTTAAAATAACAAACTTGCAGTGCCAATTTAGAACCACACAGGAAATAAACAGGATAATAATCGCCCAATAAATTAAAACAATGCAAGATTGATAATTTGCGCTCTGATTTTAGGCATGGTGATTGTGTTGAAATAAACAGTATTTTTTTTATACAGATTCAACTTGAGTTAGAGAGACTTTGAAACCTTACTTGCCCTTGAAACCATACACGATAAAGTATGTACCAAGCCTTAATATTAGTATCTGTATTTAATAATCATGTACCATTTTAACTTAAAAGAGTACGAGAGTTGACCTTTGGAAACGGCCGAACACGATAAATACGAAATATTGCAGTCTCGGTTTGATTGACTGTTCATGAATGGTAGTGAAATATGCTTGCTACCGTTCACGCACCCTAGCCCTGGGTTGAGCAGAACTCAAATCCTGCTTGAACAGAATTAAATAAAAGAGGTTTCATCATTTTGGTACCGTTATTGCACCATAAGTGTAAGTAATTTATTGGCGCCTCTCAACCAACAATTAGGGATATGCAAAGTTTTTGTTCAAATAATTATTGACGATGATTTTTTATACGCAATTTATGAAGATAAAATAACGGTAAGTAAGTTTTAAAGAACGTTTTAAAGGAAGCAAGATTGACTTGTGTACATTTATTATTGTTTCAGTCCAATACCACCATTGAAATATTACTGTAATTAAAAAAGCATGTTCAGATTTGTATACATTTATAAAAATGTATTTAGATAAAAATCCGCCTGGGACGACATTTCATTAAGTCACATTTACAATGCTTGCCCAAATAAGACATCATAAGTACAAAAGGGTTGACAATAGGGCCCCATTTTAAATCTTGTCCGAGTTCAAATAAATCTGAAACAGAACTGTGTCTGTCTGTTTTTTTACTTAAATGAGTCATCGCATGTTTATGACTCTGCAATGATTCATCGCATGTTTATGACTCTGCATGACCCGCTTGTCAGACCAACTTTCCCATGCCTACACAGTGGAAGCTATGCATGCAATACTGTTGTATTATCAACCACTCAACACTATCTTTCACAATCTATCTTTTACAATGTTATGTTTTATTGATCCCATTTACGGCAGCTTGGTGATGGTTTTGACTTCGATTTTTCAACTGATAACTTTATGTCAAAATTTGACTGTATTTCTACCAGTTGAGGCATTAAACGTAATGTATCCGCCAAACAAATTGCTTTGAACACAGTCCGTAAAAAACATGCAAAAACACTATGGAGACCGGATGTTATAGCCCCGTTGCATGTATAGCTCGCACGCCATTGATATATATCGTTCTCTATCGTTCTCTATTATGTAGCATTACAACTAAAGTATGCCACTGTTGAATAAAAGTCATGCATATAAATAAATAAATAAATGGGACACATCACTGACACATGTTGTCACTAATTAATAAATATTACAATTAGTAAGTAACAACATAATTAAATAACTCGATTGCAATGACGTGTACAATGTTATTACCAGATCAAACAGGTCCTATATATATATGAAGATGATCTGTTTATACACATATTTTAACAACTTCTACCAAACAATAATAATTCAGTTTGAAATTTCGCGATTATGTTGGTTCCGATCTTAAAATTCAAGGTACGTAACTGATTTTCAGAAAGTATCTTTACTTACTCTTTTACAGTCATTTTTAGTAAAACACCGATGGCAATGCTTAATTGATAATGCTTGTTTCTTCTCATTATATAATGCAACTGTAGTGACTTGGAAATACTAGTTCAATAACTATTTTAATAACAACATTTTTTAAGCTTTTCAAGTGGATAAAAAGCTTCAGTTAAAATAAAGAAATCCTCCTCGAACAGAAAACAACTTATTGTATTGACATAGTGTACTTACTGTATTCTTATAATAGACATGTGTACATTTAGCAGAAAAATACATTACTAGTTCATAAGTAGCAGACCGGACACTGTTGACCATTGTTGTTTTTTTGTATGGTGTTTTACGTCATTGTCAACACATGTAAGGTTATATATGACGGTCGATTTTTGTGCTGGAGGCAGACCACCCGCTTTTCTTGAGTAGAACCAGTACAGTACTGTACACCTCCCGCCATCCGTAAGAATCGACCCTATTGTGTTAAATCGACTTTCATGTCGATGCCATATTCGCGACACCTTTTCTTGCTGACATTTATGTTTCTTCATTTTATCATCAGTAACCCTGCGCTGATTTATAAGGTATAGAGCTGACACATAAAACAACACAGTAGAACTTAAACCTCCAGTGTGACATTGACCTTGATGATAAAATATCTGAGTTCAAGGTCACCACCAATTCAAACGTGATAAAGCGGAAACTTAACATGTTTGAACTGTTAGACAATATAACTTGCCAGAGATATCTTTATTTATACCCTGTCTCGTGTTATTTGGATGAAAATATGATAAGAGTGAGGTTTTTGATGCACCCTAGAACCTGATTTAAACCATCAGCGGCCTTTATTTTGCTACTGACCGTTCCAATGCGGTAGCCCTGTTGTCAACCTTTTTATGTTTGTGAGGTTATATCTTGCGTTTTATTCACCTTTGTAATTATTGTTTGTTTATGTGCGTGTTTTTTGGGTGACTTTTGTCCTTGAATTCTACATTTGCTGTTCGACTTTTATGTCTACTTTTTTTACCAACACGTGTGAACTTAACCTTGATGCTTAACCTGGGAGTTACTTGGTGTACATCTTCATGTTGAAATCAATTTAACTATCAATTTAACTATCAATAAAATCTGTTTTAGGTCACGTTATAAAGTGGACACGAAATACGGTCGAATAAACAGATCTAAAAGGTGTCCATGATTATTAAAAAATAGGCAAATTTCAGCTTTTTAACTTAAGTATATAGTTTCTGATTTTTACCCAAATATTTATTTCAAGGTTGATTTAAACATATTGTATTGCCAATATTTTACATACAAATAAAATATAAACATATATTCGATAGAGATATTATAATGACAAATGGGTTGGGTAACTAGTTCTACCAACATTAGATTAAACCCTTCCCAGTAAGCATTTTGGAATTGCGAATGTATATAGCTGAGAGTAATAAAATACAATGGCAAATACATTGAGATAGAATAAAGCTGAATAAGTAAATAAAATATAAAGAGAAAACATAATAGAGAAAGAGAGAGAGAGAGAGAGAGAGAGAGAGAGAGAGAGAGATAGAATAGTGAGAATAGTGAGAAAGACTAGTTTACCCCAATTTGAATTCCAGTCAGTTTAAGAACGCCTGAACTCTAGAAAACATTTTCAAAATATAGTATACGCGCATAGTACGTGTAGATTGTTGAAAAACATCAGAGACAGATTATGTAAACCTATGTGTTTCTCGTATATATGTTTGAACTGCTTCGAAGAGAGATTCATTTTCTCTGTCAGTTAACTGTTCTCGACCATAAAGGATTGTTCTTATATTTAACGGGTGTAAATGGCGAATGGATTGAAATAGTTGGAGCCGGTGTGTGAAAAAAGTGTTACACTGGAAAAAATAATGTCCAGCATCTTCTACTTCAAATCCGCACTCGCAAACAGGTGAATCGCGTAAATGATTAAGGTATAAATCGCTATTAAGATTACTACACAAATTCCTCATTTTGGCATGTAAAACAGAAAATAATCGTTGACCACTTAAGTAGTATTTTGGTAACTTTGAACTCGGAAATACAGATGTTAATAGTCTTCTCTTGAAAATTGATTTAGATTGTGAGTTTCGTATTTCTACTGACAGATTATTCCATAGGTTAAGAGAAGACGGAACAAACGATTTGTTGTATATTTCAGTTCTCCTAGCAATAGTGGCATAGTTGTCGTTATTTCTGAGAGGGTATGCACTGACATCTCCTACTAGCTGCGGAAAGATGTTTGAGATATAATTTGGAACGGATCCATTTTTAACATTATAGACTGAAATAAGTTTTTGCATTTTCCTTCTATCGGAAAGTGATACCCATCCTATTTCATATATTAAACGATGTATGGATACTCAACGAGTCAGTCCCGTCACAATACGAACTGCTTCATATTGTAACTTTTCCAAGCTATCTTTTTCGAAAGAAGTACATCCATCCCATGTAATGGAAGCATATTCTAATATTGGACGCATATAAGACAAGTATATCTGATTAAGTGTTTTACGAGCTACTTTATATTTAAGTATTCGCATTAAACCAAGAACCTTTAAAGCAGAAGCAATAATATTGCTAATGTGTTCGTGCCATTTTCCGTTATTACTTAATGTTACTCCTAAATGTTTATGGTTGTCAACAAAAGTCAACGGGACATTGTCTAGATATAAAGTTGGACGACGATCATTATTAATTAAAGAAAAGAACATTACTTCTGTTTTGGCAGGATTAAATTGTACAAGCCATTGATTTGACCATTGCGTAATCATTACTAGATCATGATTAAGAATTCCTTCCATGTCGTTTATACTAGATGTTGAGACTGATAGCGAACTGTCGTCAGCAAATAAACGAGTTATACTCAGCATGTTTTCGGCAATATCATTTACATATATAACAATAAAAGAGGGCCCAAGACAGAGCCTTGAGGAACTCCGGCAGTTACAGTTTTTGACTCGGAGGTTGCAGATCCAACACGGACTCTTTGAGATCGGGTTGAGAGATAATCAGATATCCAGGCTAAAAATTTCCATCAATACCATATTGTTTTAGCTTAAACAAAAGCCCTTTATGCCAAACACGATCGAAAGCTTTAGATATATCATTAAAAACAATACACGTAAATTGTTTAGCATCGAATGCCTGACATATATGGTGATGCATATAGCAACGTTGATATGTAGTAGAATGACCAGGGAGAAAACCCGATTGGCTCCTAAAGATAAGATCAAACATAAGTAGAAAATTATACATGTGTTTAAGGGGGAATTGACCTATTCGAAAATTTAAGGGTACGCATATGAACTATATATATTTGTAAATTTGAAGATATTTGCGATTTGAATCTGAATTTTGTTTTGCCGTTATTTAAACATGTTTTTAATAATAACGTCTCAGATATGGCTATGTTTGACGTTTTTCATAAAAGTCCCGTTGTACCCAGTTTTCAACGTTTTTGACATTTTTAGAGTGTTAGGCTAGTCACATGTAATTACTTTTTATATCAAACTATTCGTCTTGATGAGACCTTTCAAATGATATATAAATTATTTCATTTACAATAAGACATAAAATAATATTTATATAATTTCCTTTTTCTTTCACCGATTTTTTACCGTGAAATTTTAAGAAAAAACAAAGTTAAAGCCTTTTATCTTTTAAACGGCTTCATAAAAAACTGCACAATTTTAATATGTTATAAGGAATTTAATATCCTATCGGAGTATAAAATAAAATTTGCTAGTCATCGGAATATTTTTTTCAGTATTCTTGTTTTATTAACCATAATACCCTTCGAAAAAGACGTCGCGTCATGAAAATAACAATTATTTTGTGATAATTACCTCTTCGTATATTATTTATAGTTACCGTCTAGATGGACTGTACATGTTACTCAATATAAATTGCTGAAGGTTTTTAGCAATTCGTCATTTTCATTGACTGAAATATAACTTATATTAAATATATGTGATTAAATATATGTACGTGAAAACAGACAGTAATGAGTTGTTCGTGATTTTTCAAAAGCTAGCGGTTTCGCCTATCCAATCCATGTATTGTTTCAAAGATGTCAACAGGAGTATAACACATGCATTACAATATAATACTAATATGAGTAATACAAATAGTATTTATACATTATATACGCATGCATAATATGAAAGCAGAATATAATTAAAGTATGCATTTAAATTGTATAAGTGCATTTATTGCATACCAGCCATTAGCTTTAAGACTATTAATAAACAGGAAAGACATATTGGTCCATTTATCGAAAAAACTTGTCTCAAGGCGACTGCGGATGAAAATATGATAACTCTTAAACATCTGAGTAACAACACCACAGCAACACCAGGTCAGCATATGGAATTCCAGTTTCAGCTGGAGGAGACATTCGATCTATTTGAAACAGACTGTAATTGTTTTCTATATTCAACAAATATTGACGACATAACGCCTCTTAAATAAAAGCCTGATCTGGTTTATTGTTGTGTGTTTGTACAATGTTTTATTGGATGATAACTCGTTTCTTAACTGTTAATGTTGTACATTAATGTGAATTTGTGTTAAAAATTGCTTAATTTATAACTTAAAGGGACACTCGGCAATTTTGATGTTTTAAACTCGTGGCATCCCGTTAGTTTTTCTACATAACCTGCATATCTGCAAACCATTATAAATAATTATTAATTAGTTCATGTCAAAGTAAATAGTTTTTTTACTACTAATTGCTGAATATTACGGTGTCCTGTTAGGGACAACTTACCATCGCACCTTACCACCGAGCATCGACCTAGATCGATGGTAAGATGCGATGGTAAGATGCGATGGTCGATGGTAAGATGGACCATCGATCATCGCATCTTACCATCGACCATCACATCTTACCATCGATGGTAAGATGCGATGGTAACATGGCCCTAACAGGACACCGTAGATTATAGTGTAGCGATAATATTTTAGGCTACGGTTGAATAACGAAGAAATAATGAAAACTCCAAATTGTATTATATTAATATATGCCAGCAGATATAACGTCAAACTGATACTGAATTGATAAATCGAAGTGAAAATAATTATTGTAAATTGTCTTGTGTCCCATTAAAACATTATCATGTACTCTTTGTAATGAGTATACACATGAATTCCAGTTCCAAATTCGTAATTTCACTTAGGAAATACATACGAATAGCATAAGAAACTGTGTAACAAATCATCAAATAGAATGTAAACGTGTGTACTCCAGAAAACGACTATATACAAACTATCTAGCAATGCGGTGTATATATTTCTAACCAATATATGAGTATACTCATAAATAAGTATTACAGATGTTACAGAATTAATAATAATATAAATATACAACTGATCAACATATATCACATATTCAGGAGAACACAGTTTAAATTCAAAGTCTACACAGAATGCGCACAACGATATAAAGTTGCTGCCATTACAGCCACGTGGGACGATGCAACAACTGTCGTCTGGATCTTTTGAGTTACAGTCACGTGCTCGATGTATGATACCAGAAAACTCGTCTGCAACAGCGTGTATGAATACAAATAACGACACTGTCCAGTTCACGTTCGATGAGACCTTGGCTTTTTCAGAATATAAATACTAATATTACGGCACGTCGACACATAAACAGGTCATATTGTGCGCAAAAACTAATGAAAGATGAAGAAATGAAGTATTAATTCAAAATTTATGTAAATATATAAAGACAAAACTATTAAAAAATAAGGGAGCGGAAGGTAAAACACGTGTTTTATTGCTCGACAGTGTCACCTGATTTTTAAAGCAATATACTGAAAGGAAAAAAAACGCATAACGGGTATTTCCACTATATATTGTATGTTCAGTATGCTACTGCTAATCAAATGATACAGGGCGACGTTAGGCCTGTCCTTTCGGAAAAAAGGTTTAAACAGCACCGAACACACCAATGGTTACTCCTTTAAAGTTTCATTATCGACAAAACGCGCATTTGGCTCAAGCAGGTGAGCAAACTTAGGATTTAAACGTTGCAATCGCTAAATGAAACATTAAACATAATACTGAAATGGCTTGACTTTTTCAAGCCAAATTTTAACATTTATGAATTTCGTGTAACAAAGTATACTTTGATTAAATGTCTGCTACATGACAGAGTTGTCCTTTCTGTAATTAGTTGAAGCCCCTTTTTGTACACAACACGTTGAGATATATCTGGAATAAGGTGTATCTAATAGTGTAGTTTAGGCAATTTTTTGATTATGCGTTTCTTTTTCCTTTCAGTATATTTTGCTTCTGATAAAGCAGCGTCTGCTTATTTTAATTTTGTTTCAGTTAGCAAAAAGCATAATAAACAAAGCATTCTGTGTATTGTAAACGAAATGTGAAGTATAGTACTATGTTATACACTTTAATACATTATCCTTTATTTGTTGTGTGACTGACACTACACTTTTTATTAAAAAAAGCTTTGATAAATAATCAAACGATTAGTAGTCTCTAATTATGAGAAAACGGACAAACAGTTCATGAAAACATACGCTGTAATGATACAGAGTAGGATAAAAAAAGTTTACATGTTTAATAACAACACATATATCTTATGATATTTAGCATGATTGACGGCTGCCTGGAAATTGTATATACATTAAACACACTTTTAAATGAACTTGAACTTATTGTTTTATCCTAGAGGTATACCAAATACATGACCATAGTTATTGCGGTAATTTGAGATTCGAGCGAATTAGACATGATGCATGAAAATAAATAAATTTAGAGTTTTCACATAAACTCTAGAAAAGAAGAGAAAAAATACGGACGGAAAAAGAAGTAGAAAATACGGAGCAGTATTTATCATTATCATTTAGGGTACCAGTGTTTGTTTCCAATGTTTGCGTCAACGTCGTTATTTGTACACATATTATATTTACGACGCGACGTCGACAGAGACGCCTTCTTCGTAAGGGTATTATGGTTAATAAAATAAGAATACTGAAAAAAATATTCCGATGACTAGCAAATTTTATTTTATACTCCGATAGGAAATTAAATTCCCTAAAACATATTAAAATTGTGCAGTTTTTTTTGAAGCCGTTTAAAAGATAAAAGGCTTTAACTTTGTTTTTTCATAAAATTTCACGGTAAAAAATCGGTGAAAGAAATAGGAAATTATATAAATAAGATTTTAAATGAAATAATTTATATATCAGTTGAAAGGTCTCATCAAGACGAACAGTTTGATATAAAAAGTAATTACATGTGACTAGCCTAACACTCTAAAAATGTCAAAAATGTTGAAAACTGGGTATAACGGGACTTTTATGAAAAACGTCAAACATAGCCATATTTAAGACGTTATGATTAAAAACATGTTTAAATAACGGCAAAATAAAATTCAGATTCAAATCGCAAATATCTTCAAATTTACAAATATATATAGTTCATATGCGTACCCTTAAATTTTCGAATAGGTCAATTCCCCCTTAAATACTATTCTTTCCATTACTTTACCAACGCAACTAAGTAACGATATTGGTCTATGGTTCATAGGCATACTAGGATCTGACTTTTTGAAAAGTGCCATAACCATAGCACATTTCCATAGGTCGGGGAAAATACATTCATTTAATGATCTGTTAAAAAGTATATGTAGAGGTTTTGAGATTGTATTTACGGTTTCCTTTAACATCTTATGACTTATTTCATCCTCTCCATTTGCCTTATTTACGTCCAAAATCTTGATAATATCGACAATTTCGGATTTTTCTATATAAATAGTTTCTAGTTTATTATCGGATTTTAAATGAAAAATAGGTAATTCAACATTAGAGTCATCAACTGATGAAATTGAAACAAAATATTCATTGAAGCATTTCGCTTTTTCTTGGTCAGTTATTGAGTATGACGTATCGCCATTAGGTAAGACTGTTTTTAAAGGTGGAATATTTTCCGAATTTTTGTTTGACTTTATGAAATATTTTAAAAGTTTCCAATACTGACGTCTGTCCGTAATAGTTGTTTCAGTAATTATAGTTTCCACATTATTAAAGAAACGTTCTTTCGCATGTTTTTTAAAATTATAAACTTTGTTTCGTAATCTTTTATATGCTGCTAAATCAGAGAATGATTGAGTACGCGTTGCTTTAGTTTTTTGACGATCACGTTGTCTTGAAACACGTCTTATTTCCACGGTTTGTCATTAGGACGAATTGTTACATATTTCGATGGGATACACACATTTATTAATTCAAAAAAAGATTTAGTGAACTTTTCGCACGCAACACTCAGCGAATCGTTATGTAAGAAAGATCAGTCTGTATGTTGAATAAGATCATTGAGTTTTATGAAACTCGTCGAGTAAAAGTCGGTCGAACATTGTAACTGTATTGAAACATTAAGTATGTACCATGGTGGTCGCTTATATGATGTGGTATGTTTACAATTCCGGAATCTAAGGGTTTAAGAGAATCAGAAATAACTATAGGATCTATCAATGTGGCAGAGTGGTCGGTAACTCGAGTTGGTTCAGTTGTAGTGTTTGTCATATTATTAAGCTGCATTATATCTTTAAAAAAATGGTTATCAGTATTAAGTTGGTTCTCATTGATATCACCAACTATAATGATGTTATTCGATAATTCGAAAGCCTTTTCTAAGCTAATGTTTAAGTTATCCCAAAAAATATTACTCGAATTAGGTTTGCGGTAAACGGTACATACTAAAATAATTTCACTTTTATCTCTTACTTGAATCCAAAGTGAACTGGGTAATACATTTTCAAGTTCTAATACACGTCTTGAAATAATGTTATTCGCAGTATACATTAACAGTCCTCTCGAATGTGCAGATGTATCCTTTCGGAAAATATTACTATAACCGTCTATACGTATAAAATCATTGGACACGTTTTCCGATAGGTGGGTCTCTGTAAAACACAAAACATCATAATCTAATAAATGATCCTTAATATATTCCATTTTGTTACGTATACTACGAATATTTAAGTGAAATAAAGAGAGGCTCTGTTTTTCTATCGTATTTTCAGGACCTGGATTTATTTCAATGTCGCCTGACATAATAACTAATAACAAAATAACAAGAGAAAACTCAATGTTTAAGAGAGATTTAGAGACGCATGCAGAAATGGACAGCACACTTCGAAGCAATTTCAATATACCGTTAATTAAGCAGCTCAGGAACATGAAAGGTTTACGGAGAGGACACATGCTCTTTGTGAACGATTTAGATCTGTTATTGAATGTGCCTATGGCCATTCTCCAGCAACAAACGTCATTACCCATTATGTTTTAAATTTACAGGTAAATCAACCACACGTATATGCACTGTGAACGACCATATGGCGACTAGTTCAAATAAACATATTGTTTGCTCTCCGACTAAACAATTTAATATAATTAACACTATACAACTAAAATAAACATTGCAATAGTTTAGATTAAGCAGTAATAATTTGAAAAACGAACTCTTGTGAATACAGTGCGTACACAAAGCACCTTTGTGATGGTGCAAACTGCTCTGAATGAAATATTGAATTGGGGGAAGTGAGAGAGAGGATAGCGTATAAAGTGTGAGAGAAAGACAAACAAAGAAAAGTGAAAGAAGTTTGCAAAAAGTAACCATCCGAAGTCAATGGAAGAACTCCGCCATTGTGTCACGTGATCAACAATTTCAAGGTTTGTGCATTTATATAGAAAGCATAAACGTACAATGTGTACTGATTAATAAAAAGAAAAGGTGAAGATGTATATATATATATATAAACAGAAGGCCATAGTGTCTACTGACCATTCCAAGTCGGTACCCTGTCTTCACCATTCTCTGTGTTGTGTATTGTCCTTTTTATTTAATTCGCCATTGTGGTGCAGGGCGGACCTACGGTGTCATTACGTTTGGGTGCTGTGATTTCTATAGGAACATTTCTCATTTATGAAACTGCTTCATGCAAAATTGTTTATTGAGATGATATTCAATTAATACCTCTTTCGACTCCATGATACCACTAATAAACCGTCATTGTAAATGTTACCTGTGTGGTTCTCGGAGGCCCCGTTTGGTCACGGGGCAAAACATAGGGCCACTGCAGATCTCTTTGGAGGGGTAGGCATAGGGGAAGAATCCCCCCCAAATTCATGTTCGTTTTATCATTTTTTGTTAATGTTCATTAAAGGTCTTCATCATGATCCCTGCATTGTTTAAGGTGCCATCTCGCTCACATCAAAAGAGCAGTGGCAGAAAAACAATAAACATGGATCCAGCGTAAATGGAGTTGCTACGATAGAATTTGCAGCAACTCTGCAGTTGCAGTTCAGGGTGAGGTTCTAGGCCCATTTTCCATATTTTATCTCGATGTATATGGAGGATGAGCTGGCATGTTCATGCCTGTTAGGCGCCATATAACCTTTCATGTTTGTGCGCCTTAAAACCCAATTAAATTCAATTAATTGTGAATGTCAGAAAATATGAAAAACAACGACGCCGTAGTGTACTGTACATCTTTACAAAAATCGCCTGGAAGTTAAAGGTCAATCATTACGTGGCCCGAGTATTAATTTTCATACCCCGTCCAACCTCTTCTCCAACAACCGAAAACAGGGTTTGCTGGGGTATGAAATAAAATCTTAATTTCGGCTTAAAAAAGAGTGCATATTGTAGAATTAAAACATTCCATAGGTAATTTTAAACAGATTATCGCATTATTTCAGTAAATAATATTTGTAAACGTGTTTTATTGTCAAAATAGACGTTATACAATGCTGCTAATATAAGCTTTCCCATCGCTTAATGGAATAGAGGCGGGACCACGTAATGGTTTGTTAAAAGAAGCAATAGCCTCCATAATTATGCCGTTACATTTTTTATTTCATCACTCCAGGGTTTGTGCAAATATTATCACACGAATTATAACTTTCCAGTTTCAATTAGGCTTGTTTTTTTTTAACTCTACTGGGCCAGCCTATTTAATGCGATGGTATTTCGTCCATTGGAATCCGTTTGCAACTTTTCCGCTCAAACAGGTACAGATTTAATGATAATATTTATCAGCACAGGAATATATCAAAAGAATCTAATATTGACATGTGTTTTCAATATTTACGGAAGTATGTCAGTCGCTGATTAACATACGATTTTTAAACAGTCTGTAAAGGATTCTATGTTTTCACGTCTCACCTCTTTGTAAATTTCTTAACTTAATCGACAAGGAAGTAGACAAATTGTTACTTATGTATGCATAATCGTTTATTTATCCTCGGTCTATTTTACTGGGCATTTTAGAGAGCAGATACACTGCTTTCATTATAATATAAAGCTATACAAAGCATGTTCTGACAACGAGTCTGATCATAACAGAAATTTTGTAAAAATAATATATCTTAATAAGGGAATTGATTTTATTGACATATCAAGTATTTTGGGAGATAATCGTGATGTTGACTCTATTACTAATTATTTTTAAAAATATACGAAAAATCTGTAATTTGTTAGAAAAAAAAAGTAGAAATATTATTTTCAACTACAACAAAATAGTTTCTGGCCTTAACATACAAAATAACACTCCTAAGGAATGTGAGTGTAAAACATTAACATTTCGCTATGCTCCGTCAGGTCATGTCATCACTGGTAATGTTGATATTGTAGATACACGTATTCGGCATTTGTTTTCGAAAGGTTTGAAGTATAGATTGTCTTTAATGATTGATTTTAATGCAATTTAACTTATGGGATGCCGAGTTGTCTGTCGTCCGTACGTCGTCCGTCCGTCGTTAACTTTTGTCTCGTTAAGATGATAAGGCCTTCATTTTTCATCTGATCTTTACCAAACTTTACCAGATTGTTAATGTCAATGAAAGCTCGGACAAGTTCGAAAACTAGCCAAATCGGACCAGTAACAGCGGAGTTATGGCCCTTGATTTAGTTAAAAATGCTATACTTTGCCTCGTTAAGACGATAGGTTGTTCATTTGACAAGTTTGAAAACCAGCCAGATCGGACTAGTAACAGCGGAGTTATGGCCCTTGATTTAGTTAAAAATGCTATATTTTGCCTCGTTAAGACGATAGGGCCTCCATTTTTCATCCGCTCTTTACCAAACTTTACCAGATTGTTAGTGTCAATAAAAGCTCGGATAAGTTCGAAAACCAATCAGATGGGACTAGTAACAGCGGAGTTATGGCTCTTGATTTAGTTAAAAATGCTATATTTTGCCTCGTTAAGACGATAGGGCATTCATTTTTCATCTGAACTTTACCAAACTTTAACAGATTGTTAATGTCAATGAAAGCTCGGACAAGTTCGAAAACCAGCCAGATCGGATCAGTAATAAGCGGAGTTATGGCCCTTGATTTCGTTAAATATGTTATATTGTGCCTTGTTAAGGCGATAGGGCCTTCATTTTACCAAACTTTACCAGATTTTTTTACTTTTTCTTCTTTTATTATTTTTATATTTCTTTATTTTTTAAAATTATTTTTATTATTATTATTATTATTATTATTTTTTATTATTATCTCTACTTGACAAGTTCGAAAACCAGCCAGATAGGACCAGTAATGGCGGAGTTATGGCTCTTGATTTAGTTAAAAATGCTGTATTTTGCCTCTTTAAGATGATAGTCACTCGCTTCATTGATGTTATAAGAGCCATATTAGCCAGTAGAGCGCCCACAGGCCCTCTTGGGCCTCTTGTTTTCTTTTATGGTTAAAACTAATACCATTTATCCTAAAGTACTTCACCTCAAAAAAGCAACTTTATAATATTGTCTTTTCTTTTCTCCATTTACATCTCTTTATTGAAAATGGAGAAATAATTAATTAAATTTATGACACGAGAGACGATTTTTAATTTTGATATTGTTAAATATCGCCACTTAGATGGGTACGTTCCCGAGCTACTTCAACATATTCGTTTTTCTAGAGCTTGTAGTCGATTTTAGGAATTTATTATCGTAAAAATGAGTACGATAATGGACCCTTGGAAACGGCCGAGCACGACACATACGAAATATTGCAGTCTCGGTTTGATTGAGACTGTTCATGAGTGGTAGTGAAATATTAAGCTACCGCTCACGCCCTCTAGCCCCGGGTTGAGCAGAACTCAGTATTCATAAAAATCAACAGTACATTATTTTAACCATCTCGAAGATGGCAAGAATATGGCGCGTTGGATATAGCAATATTTGTATCTTTATTTCATCCCTTATATCCAGCGGCGTATGGTCCCAGGATCTAATAAAATTGTATATGCCCCGAAGAGCGAAATAAACAAAAGGGAATTTTGTTGAGAGCAGCGGTTATGAAGCCTGCATATCACAAGTAACAGCCAAAAGACTAAATTTAAAAGCAGACAACATATCCTATGAGTGGTTAAACAATATCCAGAGCCTTTTATCGGCCGGAGTAGTGGAACCACCGAATCGAAAATTAAGTAAGAAAACAAAAGAAATTGAAAATGTACCACCGATCACTAAATATAAGTATCGGGCTCAGCGATCTCCAAAGACCGAATGAATAACAGTACTGATTGCAAGCGCGGGGTGACGTTTTACTGCCGCCACACTGCACAAGCAACGCCACTGTGCTATAAAAAAAATAGTACGATAATAGACCCTTGGAAACTAAAAAGCTACTCCATCAGGGCTACCGTTACCATAATCTTCGAAAAACTGTGCACAATTTATTATCGTAACTCTGAAATACTTTTAAAACATACAACTTACGTATGTAAGAACTCTTCTGCGACATTGAGTATCACAGCTTGACTTCTAACCTAAATCCATATAGGACGGTAGAGTTTGATGTTTGTCTTAAATCTTGTATTGTCGTACCCTTAATGGTTTGTTCTCTTGTTGCTCTGGCTTCCGCCAAGTCTCTGAATACTTGCTTTGTTGCTTTCTAGGCTTTTTTTATTATATACATGATCATTTTGTGTGTTTTACTTATATTGCCTATTAATGCTGCCTTGTTTGTTAGAGAATATAACTTTGCTCGGATATTTTTAATTACACAATGTTCCGTTTATTGGGATGACAATAGCGTAAGAGTGAGGTTTGGTGAAACCTAAAACCTGGTTTAAACCTCCAGCGGCCTTTTTTGCCACTGATCGTTTCAAGGCGGAATCACCATAGCACCTGGTTTAAAAACTAACGGCCTTTTTACCACAGACCAGTACAAGGAGGTCCCCTATTATCAACCCGTTATGTTTGTAGTGCCGCATATTATACATTTTCATTGTATATTTTGTTTGTTTTGTAGGGGTGTTTTGTGTTGACTATGTTCTTTGAATACTATATTACCTGTTCGACTTTTATAACTTTAAACATTATTTAAAGAAAACATAATCATAATATCTAGTCCGTCGTATTGTCTTTTATAATGTTTTTTCTTCTACGAATAATTTTATATTAGGGAATGTTAAATCAACTTTTTTTCAGAATCGCGTTCCGAATATAAATGTAACTTTACCTTACTATTACTATGTCCCGTGCTCATTCATTGACAATGTTGTCCAGCTAATACAGATTTATTAAAGTTTTATAGACAATGTTTCCTAGTTCAACGTCGACAAAAGAGTGCAACGAATAAAAAAAACACTCCCATCCTTTTAATATGGAAGACTGAAATTGGTGAAGATTAGTCTGAAATTCAAGCCTTATTCATGGATATCAGCGGTGTTATCATTCACAGCTTTTCTTGAACGTATCCACATTTTCTTGTTGGACGCTCTTATGAAAATGTAACGAGTGTCAATACATAGCTGAAACATTTTAAAGTGTTATATTTCCGTTTAACGCATAAAACGGAAACAGTAAAATATACAAGAAAACACAGTTATTTTGAGTCCTTGTAATTGTTGTTTGTTTCCTTGCGCGTTTTGGTTGACGTGTTCCTTGAATAGCTACATTTCCTGTTCGAATTTTCTATCTACTTCTTTTACGTTGTTTAAGTAGGATCATTCGATATTGAACTCCTTTCGTATTGTCTTAACTCATGTAGAATATGTTTTCAATAAGCATGTACTAGTTTTGTTTGATATCCATTTCAGTTGAACGTAGGCGTGAAATGAAGATACAAAGGGCCAAGGAGTTAAAAACGCTGGCTCTCAGTGCTTTTGGATCTACCATACCCGGAGGATTGGGGTCTATCACGTGATACGTCAACACCATAAGTCGTTCAACAAGAAGCGATAATACTCAATCACAGATATTCATGAGATTCAGGAAGTGGATACGATTCAGCCATGCGTTTGCAAATGATTTAATCATACAGAAAAACAAACTCTTTTATAAAAGCACATTCTGACATACGTGTTTCATATGTATATTTGGACACAAGCAATTACCAGAACGAAAACACGTTTGCATGTTGTTTTTTTGTATTAAATCTAAATGCTTTAATTCTGCAGCCGTCAGAGTCATGCCTCTCTAGGATTCGGGACAGTGTATAAAAATATGATTAATCCTTTTGTAATACTGATTGACAGATAACTCACAGAGTGTTACTAACAAAAGGCTGTATGTATGTTATTGGTGTGTGTCGGCTTTCCACCTCACAGTCAAACCTGAAATAAGAAACCACTAAAGGAAAATTCAAATTGATCTCTTAATACAGTTTTTCTCGTAAAACAGGTGCATGCTTAAAACAATATCGAAACGAAGGTGTTTCCTTAATATATATATAGTCTCATGAGCAGGTTTGACTGTGCATATAAACATTTATTGATATACATATTGTTCCACCAGACAAGCTAGATAGCAAAAATTCGGTTGTAGGCTTATCTCTTAAGGACTGGTCATAGGGCAATTATTTTTATTATATCGATAATTAATCCAAACTCGGTTCTGGCTGGAATAGAATGCACGAGCCCTGGATTACTAAGACAACGTGCTAAACATTGCATTACGGTGCCACCTCCTTAAGGTTAACTTATCTCCACAACACATTTGTGTATACGTCTCCACACTATGTTTTTATAGCTGTTCGTTGTTGGTTGATTAAACAAAACATTTTATAACAACATCATATACAGGCAAACCTTAATTAAGAGCCCACTGAAGAAAAGAGCAAACATATTTTCTTTTACACGTGCATTTTAATTTAAAACAATGTTATTTTTATCACATAACATGGGTTCTTGGATTATAACAATGCCTTTAAAGAAGGATACCGCTTAAACCGAAGCTAGATGGTGTGAGAGATGTTGCTGAAAAATTACCTCTCACGAACAGTCTCTGTTACTTAATAAAACCGAGTCTGCTATTTGTCTCTCTTGTTGGTGTCGTGTCTGTTGCTGCATCGGATCCCATTTTCAGTATTTATTTATGTTTCGCAATATACTAGTGTATTAACTGTCCATAGTAAAACATTTGGTTCCAATTATTTACAAGGCATATCATACGATGCGTTCAGACAGACATTCACATATTTGAAATCTTATTTATAACATGCATGTAAGTAACTTTACGTTTTGTTTAAGGTGAAGTGCGAACGCCTTGCATAGAGAATATTAAATGTATGATGCTTTTAAAACGAGCCTGATGCACCCCTTTCAGATACAGTGAAACAATTAGATTTGCCCCCTTAAGATAGTACACTTTCAGATGCAAGGAAACGATTAGATTTGCTCCCTTAAGACAGTACGTATACCCTTTCAGATGCAGTGAAATGATTACATTTGCACCCTTAAGATAGTACCACTTTCAGGTAGATATTATTTGCTATACTTATTATAGTGGTTCTTCTTCTATTTCATCGTCATGTATATCAAGGACAACCCGTAAGTAGGTACCAGAGATTATTGATCAGTGGATTGTGATTAGCGAAAACTGAGCCCAGTTTAACTATAAACTTAGTTCATATGTTTCTGAGTTATACAGCTTGAAACATTATATACAATTTTCCTCAGGCTACCTGCCTTATGATTTGTAAACTAAACACAATTGTTCGAAACAATGATTCTTTGAAATCATATGATCAGCGCAGATCAGCTTGACGCGTACAATGAATGATTCCAAATTTGCGTCTCAAACAATGATTCCCAAATAACCACAATGGTTTCATCCATAGTCACCACAAATTAATCAACATCAAACCTTATGATTAATCTCTCTATCAAAAATCTTGTTTGAACACAACCTGTCTCAAACTATGTTTCAAACACTAGCCTATTTGAAACAACGTCTTCTTCTAAGCTTCAGCCTTCAATGGATCGACGTGCGCTTGAAACTCAACCTAGTTTCTCCAAAGATACTGGTGTACGCTTTGCTTCTAACACAAGCCAACAAAGACTAACTGAAACCATGTGTCCGAAAAATCCTGCAATTCAAATTACCCTTTCTCTCTTAGGCAATTAAGCTACTTTGAGAGCATTGGCAAAAAAAAGCTACATTGAGAGCACTGGCAAAGTGAACCCGAAAAGTCCGAACGGTCCCAGTGAATCTCGTTTAAACTTGCGCTTAAAGAAACTAACCTTAAGGTTCGGGATATGCCTTTTTGAGTATTTTGTTCCCAATTAATTTTAACCATATAAATGAACAAATACCAACATGTTATATATCAAAAGATTGGATCAAAAATACGCACAAGATGGAGTACGTTTCGGAAAGAATTTAGTTATGAAAACTTAGTTATACATATTCAAAAGTGCATTTGGTAACATATTTATTGTTTTTGTGTGTAAATTAACTGCATCTATAACACGACAATGCCCTACAGTATTTACTGTACACAAAACATCCTCCTTAAAGACAAAATCAATTAAGAAATTAACAGATGAAAAAGAAAAAGATATTATTTTGTTTGAAAATAGCATGTGAGAACTACTTTTTTCTGTAAAAGTATGGTGACCAATAAGGACAATACATCCATAAAATCAAATGACTTTCACCATTGACATTGATAATAAATCCTCTATAAAACAATAATATTAATGACAATAAACATTCAATAACATAACACTTGTTTGTATTTCGCACAGTTAAAGGTGATATTGTTTTAGTTCGTAAAATAAAGGTAATGACCTGACAAAAACAAAGAGAGGCCAATTACATTGCACCTTATATCCATCACTATGGCAACACAATGGCAGGTCCGATATGGCAACAGCAGTTCATACAATAGATTACCTCATAGATCTATAAATTTCACAGAAGAATTGAATGTTGTTTAACGGCTCATCAACAACAGTATAGGTTATGTAGAGCCGCCCCAGAGAGAGGGGAAGGATACATAGGAATCCGGGAACCTGCTCTACTCTTATTATCGAATATATTTCTATGGTTCTTTAGCGTGCCCGGGGCCTCCGGTTACAAATCCCGCCGCGCTACCGATTGCGCCACGCCAGCCCTCATTTCACAGAAGAGTCTTTAAAATCTTCCAGTTAGTGGTCTATCTCATAGGGCTCATCATCACCTCATAAACACCTGCTTTACATCCGTCAGTCCAGATATCACAGAATGTACTGTTCTTTTGAACCATTCAGTGTGTTGGCCATCATCCCCAACTGTCCACTCATGAGATATTCTTCGGCAAACAAATTTCAATCTGCCTGTTGAAGCCTGTCTGTGAAAAGATAATATTGAACATCTTTCATTTCAATTTTCATTATAAAGTGTAGTTAGTACATGAAGGAGCATTTGAAGGCAAATATACATGTAGTTTGTAAAGCCAGTATTAATAATATCTTGTTTTGCTATGGTACCATATACTACATAACGGTATACATATACAAACCAATGTTCTAGGAAAATGTTAGGTCTGTGTGATGAGAAAAAATAAAATTCAATAGTTGTTATTAACGTACTTGTAGATAAATTAATGCAATTTAGGTTTGAAAGAAGATGTTAATACAGACTGACGGCAGACACAGAAAGAAGCGCAATATTCGGATAATGTGTGAAATATTTTCATACGTTTTTGATGATTGTTTCCTTAATGGTGTATCACTTAGGCTACAACCAGGTTGAGGAGATAACGCTCGCGTCTTCTTCTTGTCTACAAACAGAATTGTAAATATCACAATCGTTATTTAAAAACTGTTGATATAAAACCTCCTGAAAATAACATGTCTGTGTTACTGTATTAAAGAGAATACTTGTACATTGTATGATAAAGCATTATTGATGAAATTTCTGGTGTTAACGCAGTTGCTGAGTAACAAGTATTGAACCAATAGGCTCCATATATATATGTATCACCCAATAAAAAACATCTGACAGGATTCACAATTGAAAACGGAATAATTCAAAAAAAAAAGGAAAAACATAAATCTGAACTATTTCACCAATAAACCCAAACCTAACACCCGTTTTCATGAATTGTGAATATTCTTCTTTTTTTGAGACGCACTGTTTTGTTGACAACACATGGACACCATACTGCCACATAGATTTGTTGACAACTATTTATGGACAATAAAATTAGTTTTTAGTAAATGTAATTTCAAATTAATGTACGTAAAGTATTTTGAAAATATATAAACGCCTTTTCATATTTCATTTTTCTCTTTCGGTTTATTTACAAAGTGAGCTTCCGGTTACCAAAACAGATAATTTTATCAATGACCACAGAAAATATAACACAGATCGGAAGGAGACCTTTCTTTCATAGCATCAAGAATCAGGTTCCCCACAAACAAACAACAATATATTTACTAGGCTATACAATACCTTTAAACAATATGAATTCGCTTTATCTTCGTACGTGACCTTTTGGAACAACAGAACTGCTGACTTTGCCGGAAGTAAATTCGCATAAAAAATCCATAAAGGAAACGCTCATACTTTTTATTTCGGCCGATCAAAATATCAGTTTTAGTATGTAATAACCTTTCTAAACCTTTTTTATCGACTATGTCGTCTTTACATTCCAGTTAAGAGTCTCAGAATGTTTGAAACAAAATAAACACAAGCGTAACACGATTTCATCGCATTGCTGACACTATACCATATTCCAAAACTATACTGAAACGCAAAAGAAACGCTACTCGGAAATTTCCGCTATATATTGTATATACTGTATACTTAATTCCACATAATATTCCAAAGAAATCCTAAGATGTTTTGTAAAAAAATAAAGTTGCAGTTAATTAGAGAAAGGACACAACTGTGATGTTGTAGACGTTTTAATCACACTACACCGTGTAACAAGAAATTCGTAAATGTTGAAGTTCCTCTTTGAAAAACTGAGCCAGTTCAGTACTGTATTTAACGTAAAAGAGTTTGCAAAATGTTGCATCCTAAGTTTGCTGACATGCTTGAGCCAAACGCGTACTCTGTCAATAATGAAACTTTGAAGGAATACTATTTTCTGTGTTATGTTTTGTTTTAGTATTTTTCCGAAAGGAAAGGTCTTACGTAGCCATGTACCATTCGATTAACAGCAACATATTGTACATATAATATATAGCGGAAATTCCCGAATTGCGTTTCTTTTGCGTTTCAGTATATATCATTTAAAACTTCTCATCACTTTGTGTTATGATTTATGCAAGGATTGTCAAAACAGCAAGATGGATGTTACTTAAATTATTGTGTAACCTTGAAAGGGTGGGTGAATGCCACTGAAACATTTGATTGAAGGGTACAAAGAGAACTGAGTGTCATCAATTGGTCCATTATTGTCAGTTTGGATTCATAAACTTCATACATCACTTAAGATATTAAAGCAAAGGCATTGTTGCGTTGATTTATTGTGATTTTAAATTATGAATTGAAACATGTAGACATGCCAGGGTTGACAGGGACAACCCAATATATAATAACTGCCTCGTTTATTATGGTGTTGAAGCTATGGCAAATGAGTGTCATTCGGCGTTTCTCAGTGTCGTCGATATTACTGTGCAGTCGATGTTTACATGCAAACAGTTCTAGTTCATATGGACCACACCACATGCAAGGATGATGTTTTTATATTTGCACGAGAATCCAAACAAATTGGATGGCCATTGATTTGAACTGAATTGGATTTTATAATACCACAAAAAGCTAAAATCATATGGCGAATGAAGCAATATGAATTTCATTTAGGTATGTCGCTATTTGTTGGTAAAGGTCGCATCTCACAATATCACAATACCTCTTCCAATTAGAGATCCCACACTTATCTAAATAAGTATATGTTAGCCCTTTTTTGCCATTTTTATTTCACAGGATATAGGATTTTGGTTAGAAAAACAACACATCACGAACAATGTTCCTGTGAAGTTTGTAGAAGTACAGACGGACGGACAGCTAGACAGACGGACGAACACCGGCCGACGCGCCATGACATTCTCGTTGTTATAGCTTAAATTATTATTTGCACTGAAAAATCTCCTCCTTGTTTAATGGAAAAGAAACAAACACGTTATACAAGCATGATCTTTATTTATTTATCAACACACACACCCTAGGACAAATCATATTCAAATAGTAAGCTAGTTGGACGTTCAAAACATCGAAGATACGAAATTAAGTTTTTAATATAATTACTTTGTATATAGAATGCCAACAAATACAAAAAACGTTCATGACGGACCTGACAATGTGTCTGAACGAAACAACTGTTTTATAATAAACGTAACAAATACAATGTAAATAGATCTAACAGTTCTAATAATTGAAATACAAATCTGCAAAACAGGAAACTGCGATATTGTAACAGTAAAAAACATAACGAAATAATCACACACTATTTTCCTTTATTCATTTAAGTATCAAAAATAGTTACTAAATATAAGTTAGACAATGCTTTCATGACATTGCTTTGTTAGCAAGAAATTAAATTATATTTGCATATTACTGTTACAAATCCGTATACATATATACTAAAAGGAACGTTTAACTCCCCTTAGTACGAAATTTCGAATTCCAATCGATTTACATAAAATTTAGTCATTTTCCCCTTAAAATCGAGTTGCACCTGCATCAAACTTGAAAATAGCTCATTCAAAACAATCGAACACTATTGGTGTGCAGTTATTTTTAAAACTGGTTCAATGGTTCTTCTTATCGATAATATCCCTTACCAAAAATATAGGCTTCTGGCGACTATTTGCTGCAACTCTGCGGCAAACATTGCTGCAAAGCTGCGGCAGACAAGTTTACGGCGATGTTGCGGTACACTTTTACCATGCAAATGAGGTCTGCGGCAAAGTTGCAGCGAACAATTATGCAAATGAGGTTCTGGTGATGTTCTGGCGATGTTCACCGCAACTTTGCCGCAGACCTCATTTGCATGGTAAAAGTGTGCGGCAACTTTGCAGCAAACTTCATTTGCATAACGCTTTTAGCTGTAATCTTCTGGCGATGTTTTGGCGATGTTTGCTCCAACTTTGCCGCAGACCTCATTTACATTGTAAAAGTGTGCGGCAACTTTGCAGCAAACTTCATTCGCATAAAGTGTTTCTCTGCACTGTTCTGGCGATGCTTGTGGTGATGTTCGCTGCAAAATTTTTTATGAAATGGAACAATGGTTCGCCGTTTTAAAAAAATATATATTTAGCTCAAAAACATGATTTTCTTTTTTCACTATTTTATATGGACTGCACCGAATTTAAATAAATGAGAACGATTTAAATAAATCGACACTAAATAAATGGGAACGATTTAAAGTATATCCTTACGATTTAGATTATTATATCCTCACGATTTAAATATATGATTTTATCAATACGATTTACTAAATGGTTTTGATTTAATTATTCGTTTGTGATCTAAATAAATCGACCTTCGTTATAGTATAAATGTGCAACCATTTAATTAAATTCACTATAATTAAATAAATCCACACAATTTAAATAAATTAACACCATTTAAACAAATCCTCTATGAGCATAAATAGAAATATTTTAATTGTGCGCGGGCGGGGCCTTAATTGTTTTAAGTAAATGTTGCACATTTAGCTTAAAAATCATTAGAATATATGTAAATATTAAGCATGTATATGCTTAATATTTACATATATTCTAATGATTTAAATCGTATGGATATATTTTAATCGTGAGGATATATTTTAAATCTTAAGGATATACTTTAAATCAAGAGGATTTATTTAAATAGTGTCAGTTTATTTAAATCATGTCAATTTATTTAAATATGGTGCAGTCCATTATGTTAAATAGTGAAAAAACAACATGTTTTTGAGTTAAATAATTTTGTTACACACGGCACCCTGTGTGTCGAGATGAATAATATACAAAATTCATACTGTAAATTAAACTTCTAATCCCTTACTTACAAAGTTAACAAAGCAATACAATAAAAAATCCTATCCTGACTTGTGTAAAAAGCAAATCCTCATGTACTTGGAAATGTCAAGTGTTGTCTCTTACTCTCTTTCCGCATTACTCCCATTTTATGTGGATGTCGACCGCTTTCATTTCTGCATTACTCCTATTTTCATGGAGATGTCGACCGCTGTCATTCCTGCATTACTCCCGTTTTCATGGAGATGTCGAGCGCTGTCATTTCTGCATTACTTCCACTTTCATGGAGATGTCGAGCGCTGTCATTTCTGCATTACTTCCATTTTCATGGAGATGTCGAGCGCTGTCATTTCTGCATTACTCCCATTTTCATGGAGATGTAAACCGCTGTCATTTCTGCATTACTCCCATTATCATGGAGATGTCGAGCGCAGTCATTTATGCATGACTCCCATTTTCATGGAGATGTCGAGCACTGTCATTCCTGCATTACTCCCATTTTCATGGAGATGTCGAGCGCTGTCATTCTTGCATTACTCCCATTTTCATGGAGGTGTCGAGTGTTGTCATTTCTGCATTACTCCCATTTTCATGATGATGGTCTGGGGCTGATTCCGAAAGTTCCAGGCAACTGTTACCTAACCAGATGAAAAATGTAAAACAGTTATATACTTACAATATACAGGTGTGGAACATCCTCTTCAGAATATTCACTCAAACTCATTCAAATTCATTGTTTGAAATTGTTACAATTTCATTGAAAAATAGTTCACATAACACACTATTGCCTATATAGACACATGATAACTGGTTATTTATGCAAAAATACCACAATTTCTTGAACACATGTGTTTCTTATAGAATAATCTCTGCAGGATACTGCATGATACTGCATCAGATCAAAGGAAATGGCATACTACCTGGTAATAATAATTAACTGACCCAGTCAGCAAGATTATCCAGCTTTCCCTTTTATGTTGCACTTTAAAAAAGAATAATGCAAAAATCTAGTCCTGCGCTGAAAGTTCCCTTTAAAAACGTTCTTCGTGCGCTTTAAATCTTAAATTTTAAAAATATGAGGATTTTGCATTTAAAAGTTTTGGCAGGCCTGATAGGCTAAACATGATACATAGTTATATAAATATTTTCAAACAAAAAAAACGATGAGACAAGAATTTCCCTTTATAGTGCGACCTACTATAATGCTAAGTGCACTCTTAAATGGGATAAAACAAACTTTAATGTGAAGGTCATATTTGATAGGTTATTAGCAAAATATTGTGGAAGGCTGACGATGAAACAACTACACCAATTCTGTATATTTGTAGATTAAAGGGAGATAAACCGTTCTGACTTCCTCATCATCATCTTCTTCCTTTTTGCATCCCTTTTCTGAGAGAATATTCGCTGCATCACCTACAGCATTTGTTGTAATATTCGAATGAATGAATGAATGGTGTTTTACGGCACGTCGACAAATAAATAGGTCATATTGTGCGCAAAAATTGTTGAAAGATGAAGAAATTAAGTAGTAATTAAAAATTAATGTAATAAAGATAAAACTATTTAGGGATGATATGGTAGTAATGTAAACTATGTATATATGTAAATCAACAAATGCCCGTCAACGGGTGTGTAAACAAGTCAATATATATAACAACATATTATAATGGTTTATAAAGTCTGATTTCTTTCAAAAAATCTAAAACAAGACTAAAATATATAGTATCAAATAACTCTTTCATAGTATTAACTGTGTAGTACCTTTGCCGCATAGGATCAAAGTCTACACATTCCAACAAGATATGTTTGACCGTTAACTGCGCAAAACAGAGTATATATTCTGGTAATTGCTCACCTTGTAATAAATATGAATGAGTAACGTGTATGCCCTATCCTGCACCGGGCTAGGACAACTTCTTCTCGACGAATGGGTTTACTAGAAGGACGCCATTCTCCGAGTAAAGGTTTAATTGAATGGAGTTTATTGTTCACTGACAAACCCCAAGCGGCTTGCCAAGAGTTACGTATATATCTGTTAATACTACTTTTACAATCAGTATAAAGTAATTTGGCATTAGATATATGTAAACATAATGCTGCCTTAGCAGCACTATCAGCTCTATAAAAAATGGTAATCGGCCTCTAAGACCAAGGTCATAAAGATCATTCATAATACCGTACTTCCATGCAGTATCATAAGGTTTCTCCAAGTCAAAAATACAGCGACTTGTCTCCATGTACCAAACGAGTCTCTCATTAATCATTCGTTCCATGCTTTTACATATACAACTCGTTAAAGCTATAGGGCGATAAATTTATTGGGTCCGTATCATCCTTTCCAGATTTGGGGACTGGAATAACGATTACTTCCCGCCAAGAATCGGGGAAGTTTCCAGTCACCCACACCTTATTAAATATATAAAGAACGGCAGGGAGGCAGGTTTCAGGTAATAATTGATAATGGATATCATCAGGACCAGCTGATGTATCATGAGCCATTAAGGGATTCTCGAAGTTCTTTGGAAGTGAACAGTTTATTGTATTTCTCCAATTTTTCCGACTTGAAATTTAGCTTCTTCTGTTCTTTTAGTTTCTTATTTTTTAGAAAATTTGGTTGACAATTAGAGTATTTAGAAAATGTTTCTGCCAACGTGTTTGTAATGTCTTTGACAAATGTAATATCTCCCTTATCAGTTTTAAGATGATTTACAGAACTAGAATTACCTTTACCGCTTATTTTACGGACCATGTCCCATGTCTTTTTAACACGCCTCAACACACATTGGTTTGCTCGGACAAGACGCGTTCTAGGTCTGAATAACTCAGATTATTATATAACCTATAAATAGACGCGTTTTCATTGGCTAAAAAGTAATTTTTTAGAAAAAATATCTAGCGATATTGACCTGTTTTTTTGATATTGACCTGTTTTTTTGATATTGACCTGTTTTATATAATTGTTTTTTTGATATTGACCTGTTTTATATAATTGTAAATTGAGGGTTATATAATAAAACAGTTATGGACTTTTCAGCTGTTATACATGATGTTGATATGTACCAAAAAATCATTATTGACCTCGGCTATCGCCTCGGTCAATAATGATTTTTTTGGTGCATATCACATCATGTATAACAGCTGAAAAGTCCATAATTGTATAATATGCATCAAGTTTGCACGAGCAACTCGTAAGTAAGGTCTCAGTGACTCACAACATGCATCGTCTATAGCGTATAACACGAGCAGACGAGAGCACACACACAAACATGCCTCTAAATTTGGAATTTGGAAACGGCAAGATAAGGCAAATCATAAATGGATCAATTAGGATATGAACAACTATATACACGTAATGACGAATGTTTTGATTAACTAAATACAAAAAACTTAAAGTTACCCATCCAAAACTCTCCGTTATTTTCTCCAAATCCTTCGATATATTTGTCAAAGGTTTGGAAAAAGTCTACATTGCCATTGTGTCGTCTTTGAAAGACCTAATAAAAACATTATACAAAAAACATGATTATGTATCCTGGCTATACCTGTTGATTGTTTACCGGTTTTCTCAAATAGGCAGCCATGTTCGTCCGCCAACATCCGCGTGTTCGTCCGCCAACATCCGCCCGATTATATATTTCGTACAATAAATCTTGTAAGTTAACATTTTACCATTGCTCACAGAAAACGACATTGACTAACACTCTTACTATTCAGCTCAGCTTTAACTCAATAAAAACTAGTCTGCTATAGTTTTCGCTTTTGTTTGTGTTTGTTGCTGCCAAGGGATCACCTTTTAAGTATTTATTGACATCCACACTGGCGTTTGCTTAGTGCTGTGTGGCGGGTGGACATTATTACTTACTGGTCATTTGTTACCGTCAAACCCAGTCTGTGTGGCTTTAAGTAGAATATCGCTTAAGCCGGTGCTAGAGGGCGTTAGAGTTGTGGCACCTTATATTACATCTCATGAACAGATTCAATAAAACCGAGTATTCTATATTTCATTTCGCTTTTGTTTGAATTTGTTGCTTCGAAGGGATCCCCTTTTCAGTATATATTTTAACAGTGGTGTTATATATGTTTCTGTTGTTCTTCGTTCTTTAACAGATGAAAAACAGATGCATATTTATTTATTAGAAGGAACAATAATGATCACTAATCCTATATGATTTGTTAGGTAATATTAATTATAATTTTGTTTAGCATTGCCAGATTTGTTCTTAATAATTAATTTCGATAATAATATGTTGCTGTCAAGGGGATATATATATATTTAAATATATTAGTTTGGAGTTTAACTCTTTCTTGAGGTTGAGAATCTTTGAGTTGAGCAAACGTGGAACAGGTTATTAATTGATAGGGCATGTTCATTGCTTGAAAATTGAAAGAACTAGTTGTATAGTTCTACAAAGTTGGGGATATTGTGGTTAAGCAATATCTGTCAACATTGTGTATTTGTTTGCTGTTGCTGGCGGCTATATTTTACGTTTCTGAACTTACTAGTATCCGGGTTTTTTAAAGCGTGTAGTGAAGTTAAGGACGTTACTATTCGTAATCTATATATAATAAAAAGTTACTCCATCAGAGCTATCGTTAACATAAACTTCGGAAAACCTTTACAACATTTTATTATCGTAATTCTGATTTACCTTTAAGATATAAAAGTAATTTAAGAACCATTCTGCGACAAGGACGATCACAAACTGACATCTATGGTGACGTGATTTACAAACTTCGTAAGGTCCTTGGTCATAATTACTTTCATATAATATTTATTAAACGTGTTAAAAGTTTATCAGATTATGTTATGAATTATTTTGCAACACACTGCATGTGTACTGGTTGACCAATTTACATTATTTCCACTATGCTTTCATTTTTGATTGTGCGATGACCGGACAGATTATGGATTATATTATGACGTCTATCTAAATCCTCAAAGGACGGTATCGTTTGATGTTTGTCTTGAATCTTGTCGTATCGTGTCGTACACTTAATGTTTTTTGTCTTGTGTCTCTGACTTCTGCCAAGCCACTGGATACTTGAATTGTGGCTTTCTAGTGTGTTTTTTTTATTTATATATGCATGATCATCTATGTGAAAGTATGTGTTATACTTATATTGCCTATTAATGCTGCCTTGTTTGTTGAAAACATCAATATAACCTGGCTGGGGTATCTTTATTTACATTGTCCCATTTTATTTGGATACAAATAGAGTAACAGTGAGGTTTGGTTCGCGCTAGAACCTGGTTTAAACCCCCAGCGGACTTTTTGCGACTGACCGTTCCAAGGCGGTAACCTTATTGTCAATACGTTTGTGTTTATGATGCCACATGTCTTGCTTTTTAACACTGTAATTGTTATTTGTTTTAATGCATGTAATTGTTTAACTGTGTTCTGTGAAAGATGTACTTCCTGTTAGACGTTTATACCTGCTTATATTTATTGACATAGTCTTAACCTTTTGGAACTTCCTCACAATGTCTGTGTACGTTTATACCGTCCTTCAAAATGCAAGATGGCTGTTACATTTAAAACAATTAACGTTTTATCAATTCTCCTCTGTTTCTCCTACGTTTTGCTTGGTTTATTCGCTTTACTAGTGTAGGGAACATAAGAATAAATTCAACAACTGATATATAATGATGCAGTCCTTTGTTTATGTATAAATAATTAACATGTATTGAGTAATATAAGACCTACAGATCAAGGTACGTTTGTCCCAAAGAATTATGGGATATAAACAGTTATGCTACACATAAAATTAAAAGGTAGTTAAACTGAATGTATCATCTTTGTATTTATGAAAACACATAGAAATGCCGTTGTGGCAAAAAAACGTCAGCTCTGAATGTCTAGTGAACGATAAACCGACATAAATTCCAAGATATCTGTTTAGGAACATATTCATACTCTGACTGCAAACCAACATTTAACGTGTACAGATTATATTTATACTGTTAGTTGTTTTTTTCTATTTAAAACTGAAAATATTTATTCCCGCCCGTCCCACCCGCCAGTACCCACGCACTAACTCTAACCCTCCCGTCCGCCAGCACGCATGCACTAACGCACGCATGCACACACGCATGCACGCACGGACGCACATATGCACGCACGCACGAACACACACAATATACTTATAGATACATGATTACTGTGCATTTCAGGGTGCCTGTGCGTCAAATATGAATCGAGATTTGTTACTTACTATATGTTTTCATACCTGATATGGTCAGATATAATGAAAATAGACGGTCCTGGATCTGTTTACAATCTGGCCACAGCCATCAGGTATGCTTCACAAAGCCTAAATTAATTTTGGCCCCATTGTTTACATTGTAAAAATTAAAACAACATGGCGGCGTTATTTTTAGAAATTGTCGTCCGCGCATGTCTGTTTCTATGGTTCGGATGTACCAAGTAAAACGTAGGTTATGCAGGGTGGTGTTGTTGTTCAATGTTCAGCACCTCCGGCAATCAATCATACTTATACTTTAATTTGGAATGAAAACCATTATATCTAGCAAATAAATGGTAGGTAAATACTATACTGCGTTTGTATTTTGTTATTTACACCATTGTTGGTCAACTGATTTTTTAAGTCACCCTACCCTATACAAATGGAATGTTCCGCCGTCGCCAATTTGGTTTTCGGCTGTCAATAAAATTACATGTAAACATGGGGATTCAAAATGTTTTTTTGGGGCTTTGCCAAGCTTAAAGGATGGCTACGCGAAGATTGAAAACAGATTCAGGAGGGTCCGTTTTCATTCTATTCAATCATATCAGGTAGAAAGTAATAAAAAAAAATCTCGATTCATATTCGACGCATAGGTACCCTGAAATGCACAGTATATAAATATTGCATCCCAGTGAGGGTGGCAGTGGATATTGTCAACCTGAGGAAAATAATGTCAACCGAGGCGAAGACGAGGTTGACATTATTTTTTCCGAAGGATGCAATATTTATTTTATTATACCGAATAAATGTTTGATTAAAAGTTAAATATACGAGGGGGATTTTTTTTTTTTATTATTTATATTTTTATACCAGTTTTGATTTAAAGTAACAAATCTGCTCGCCACATTTTTTTATTGTCGTTTGGTAAATCAAGCGTCTTACGAGTGAAATAACGTTAACTGTATTAATAAGCGTCCACCGATTTCAATTGCCAAAGTAAAAATTGTTTACCGGTGAACAGTAAAAATTGCTTCACGCTAAGGGTATGGGCAATTTATACAGGAGTGTAAACGTGAGGTATAATAATAGGTAATGTTTCACAATTTTACAGATTTACAAATAGGCCTACAGGCATAAAACGCTATACCTATAGTGGGAGATACTGTAGTTGTGATGGTAGAACCTGAAGGCTGTGTGCTGGTAGATTCCGTGGTCGGGATGATCAGCGTAGTTGTAGTTGATGTTGTCAGCGTAGTAATAGGAGTAGTTGATGGCATTGTTTTCGGTGTTGTGGTCGCTGTAGTTGGCGGTGTTGTTGTCGGTGTTGTGGTCAGTATAGTTGGCGGAGTTGTTGTCGGCATTGTGGTCGGTGTAGTTGGCGGAGTTGTTGTCGGTGTAGTTGGCGGAGTTGTTGTCGGTATTGTGGTCGGTGTAGTCGGTGGAGTTGTTGTCGGTATTGTGGTCGGTGTAATTGGCGGAGTTTGTGTCGGTATTGTGGTCGGTGAAGTTGGCGGAGTTGTTGCCAGAGTTGTGGTTGGTGTAGTTGGCGGAATTGTTGTCGGTATTGTGGTCGGTGTAGTTGGCGGAGTTGTTGGCGGAGTTGTGGTCGGTGTAGTTGGTTGGGTTGCTGTCTATGTAGTTGGTGGGTTTGTTGTCGTTATTGTGATCGGTGTAGTTGATGATGCTGTTGTCGGTGTTGGGGTCGGTGTAGTTGGCGGAGTTGTTGTCGGTGTTGTGGTCGGTGTACTTGACGGGGTTGTTGTCGGTGTTGTGGTTGGTGTTGTGGTCGGTGAAGTTGGCGGATGGATGCCAACAATTTGTTTATAAACGGTAGTTTCATGCCTGACGAAAATATTATCTCATAGGAAAATAATTGATTCACGAACTTCTTGGCAAGTCCACATAATTTAATTGTCCAAATTGCCGTTAGTAACAAACCACGTTAATATTGTTACAGGCAAAAATATGTAGTATTTTCTCTAGCGTTTTTTTTTAATGAGAGCAAATACGTTTGTCTTTGATAAGGTTGTGTGGTAAGGTTGTGTAGAAACGTCATAAGTACGTATAGATGAAACTTGACGTTTAGTTAATTAGTTTTATCAAGAACGTCTCCTGAAATTTTAACAGAACAAATTAAATTAATTCCAGTGCATGTAGTATTTTCTCTAGCGAAAGTTGTTGAATGGTAATACGTTTGTCTTTGGTAAGGTTGTGTGGTAAGGTTGTTTATAGTGTGGAAACGTCATAAGTACTTGTAGATGAAACTTGTTGTTTAGTTAATTAATTTTTATCAAAAACGTCTCCTGAATTTTTAACAGAACAAGTTAAATTAATTCCAGTGCAAGCACTATAATTAGAAATAAAACGGACTTTATAAGCTTTAGCAATTTAGGTGAATTTGGGTACGCATGTTCTCTACGACACCAGTTTATATAAAAATCCTCAATGGATTGTGCGATCTGAGCAGGACAATAATACAAATCAATAACTAAAGGCAATCTATACTTCGGACCTTTAGAAAACAAACGAGAAATACGTTTATAAATCTCTAATATCAAGTTCAGTACTAAGCGAGTTTCTTTTATCATAGATACGTCTGTGAATTCTACGACATAAAAATGCAGCACATGTGTTTTGTTAGGACCACAACCTAGGATGCACTGATACGGTTACTTTTTATGAAGCTCCGATCAAAAGTTCTACAAAACCGTTTATCAAAACTCTATCCAGGTGTTCGGGTCATATAATAATGTATATGTGCTGATTAAAAGTATAGGTTTATTTACGGGTTCTTAAAATACCTGTGATTGAATATGCGTAAAATGAATTATGAGTTGGTACTCTTAATTCGACGCTCCAGTCTTGGGGTATTGTCTGACTGGTTCAAGCCGTTTATATTGTGTCTATAGAGTTTGAATTCTCAAAATATGTATATACCTCATCGTCTGTAGGTTTAGAAACGGTGTACATATGTTGTAAAATGTGGCTGTTGTTGGTGAGCTGGCTACTTTAAGTTAAACTAGACGAGCAGATGCCCGTTGAATTAACATGAATTTCATTCAGGACCAACTGCCTGAAACATTTTGCGAAAAGTTCTCATATTAAACCTCTTACATCTCTAAAAAAAAAATTAGCTGTCAACTGCTCTAAAGGATTATAGCTATCACACATTTTAGCGGTTAGCGGTGTCACAAAATAATCACGAGTAGAGCGTATTGGTGGTACACAGCTCTTGTAAGCACCTGTCAGTCATACGCTTATTGTTCAGTTGAAACCAATTCACGGCAATGTCCATGATATATTCAGGTAACACGAAAAGCGTGCAATTTTAAGTGGCCGCTAGAGGGCGTCCGGAAGGGCCGTTTAATAAGTTTAGTTTTGTGCTAATGCATGTAAAAGTATAGGTCTATCTTTTTAAAGGGAAAAGTTGTTTAAGGGTCCTTTCGTGTAGATGTTAATACTGCGCATGTTGCCACGTGTGTCACGGAATGAACGTGTGAAATAATGGTTTGAGCGGAACGTTTGCTATAAAGTGCATTATTGTCCAGTCGTGGCTGGGATTGATTGAAAGTTGCTTTGTTTGGAACAGAAGTTGGACAGGGCGAAATTCACAGGCGTTATGTGGTCAGTATTTATTTTATGAACTTTTATCGTACATTTGTATTCAGTGGGCGAACCATCTTGGTTGGCGATGTTACGACACCCGGTTAACTTTTATGTTTCTCAAACATTAACTTGAGACTAGCATATGATTCTGAAGTTAACTTTATTAGATGTCATTATTGTAATTGATCATTAATTGTAAAACAATATTAATTTGATAACGTTGTATAAGAGGTGCATTCGTTAAAGTTGGCATATAACTCAGTGATTGTAATACACGATTGAAGTGATAACGTTGTATATTACGTGCATTAGTTAAGGTTTACCACCACCAATTACATGTAAACCTCCGAGGTGTAGTCGAATGTAGTTCCTATAATAAAAAGTAATCCCTCCTTTTTCGATGGAAATGGGCATTATAAGTAGGGGAAAACTGCCCATTTCTATTCGATTTTGTGGTTATATGTATAAGAAGCGTATTAATAGGTTTTGCTGGATCACTGATGAACATTTTCGAAATTTCGACTCTATGCTTACACTTTGTGAGCAATGAAAACAGTCGATCAATAAAAACAGCTGTACCCTTGACCTGTTTAGTAAACAAACAAGAACTTTCTTACATGTCTTGTGACCCCACGTTTTCTGGTGATTTTTCAAGTGGAAAAATAGTTTTCTATATGAACATTACACTGCTGCATTATCCATACTTGAGATGAATTTGCAGCAAATCATTAATATGTGACACTTTAACATTGGTGTCTATGGGGAAAATAATTGGTGCTTTCATACCTTAAGGACTATCAGTCAGCCATCTTTGATCCAAAAAATCCAAAATCGATGAGATATGGTCAAGTGAATTTTTCAACGATGTACGCATTTTAGGCACGAGCAATCTCAAGCATATAGTACATGACAGAAATTCAAACTATTGATGTGAACATAATATTAGAAAGAATACTGATATGGCAGAAATTGTGCGCTTTATATACGAAAAGTTTGGTACAGTTTCACATAAAAAAACAAGTTTGAGTAAAACTGTACCAAACTTTTCGAATATAAAGCGCACAATTTCTGCCAATTGTAATTGTTATAACTTTAACAACACTTTAGTGCCGTATATAGTCGGTCGACACATTCAGTATTTGTGATAATACTAAAAACGTCTTAAACGTTCACGAGAACAGTCTTTTGATATTTCATCTGTACATTCGCTTGTTTTTCTTGATAACTGTATATATATTTAACATATTTTAAAAGTTGCATTAAACTTATGTAAATGCATTGACCGCCATTGATTCTTTCCTGAGTTAGCCCCAACCACTAGGGTCATCTTGCGACAAGCGGTGTTTAGCCGTTTCAGACATAGTATTCTACAGGGAGTTGAATTTGAGTTTAATAGGTTCACATCACTCAGCAGGAACGTTGAAGGAATGACAGACATATATGCACACGCACGAACAAACGCACGCACGCATACACACACACACACACACACACACACACACACACACACACGTTCTCCTTTGTTAAAAGAAAAACAAATACGTTTCTCTACGAGTATATGTATTGATAAAGTCATACACAAACATATTCAAATAGTAAACTAGAATGGTTGGACATTCGAAACCATAGTATATGTACCATAATGTTTTTAGTATAAATATATTTTCGTAAAATTCCAACAAATTAATTATAATGAATGATGGCAAAGTAAATAATGCACCTAATGGAAAATATTCGGCGTGACAGGAAAGTCTGATTGAGTAACAGTTGTTACGCTAAGACACATGAGTATACAAAACGAAAACAAAACAAAACATTTATGTAAACCTATCGTATCCTACAGGTGTTTGCTAATATAAACCAATATGTTCATGTTTGTATTTAAATAATAGTAATTGCAATACACTAAATATAAGTGATGTTATATCGTTAAATTATTGTTATATAATTATACAATTATACAATTGAAAATTACAAATACAAATAGTATGTTTCGTCCAATAAAAATATAATAAAAGTGTATAGCATACAAACATGTAGTCTCTGTCACCCAGACGTACGCAATCTGCGTCACTCAGAAAAGGTGGGCATGCGGCTGGGTGATAGAGACTAACAAACATGAAAATGTACAATCGGAACTGCCTCAACCATTTTTATTTATTTTTTGTTTCCCAAAAAATAATTATTTCCGATGATCTACGGAAATGAGCGAGTGTGCACGATTGGAAAATGTAGTAAGAGCTTTAATATTCAGCTTTTGGAACATACATACAAAAAAGTAGTTGACCAAAAAGCACATTCCGAGTGTTATACACAGCCAATCACAAAAACGTTAACATGACAAATACAAAACGAAACTAGTCTATGATTTTTCTTGTCGTGCCCTTTAAATGGTGTATTCTCTTGTTGCTCTGGCTTCTGCCAATTCATTGAGTACCTACATTGTGGCTTTCTAGGCTATTGTTTTTTTGTATTGTATTTACACGAGCATATATGTGTTTTACTTGTATTGCCTATTGATGCTGCCTTGTTGATTAGAGATTAGATCATGGCGGGGATTTCTTTATTTCCACTGTCCTGTTTTAATGGGATGGCAGTTGGGTAAGTGTGAGGTTTGGTGCACCCTAGAACCGGTTTAAACCCCCAGTGGCCTTTGTTGCCACTGACTATTCCAAGGCGGTAGCCCTATTGTCAACTCTTCTGTGTTTGCGATGTCGTTTGCATTTTTTTATTACTTTTGCCTTCTCGTTTGTCTGTTGCGTGTTTGTTTTTGTGTTTTGTGGTTGACTGTCGTCCTTGAATGCTGCTTTCCCTGTCCGATATTTTTATCTTTCTTTTTATAGTAAACGTTATTTCTTTACAGAGGTTAATTAATTCTTTCATTATTTCTCAGTATACTTTTTCCGGTATAGGTCTCTCACCGATTTTACCGGCCACCTGATGTAGGTACAAAGACCATTACTGCTACGATGTTCGTTAGGGCATGTGCATCTTACACAATTAACATCAGTGTTCCGCAACGTTTGTTTTGAATAGAAATGTTGCCCTACCATGTGTTACCTACATTTTTGAAAATCCATTCAGACCAATTCTGGATAAGGACTATTGAAAGCATAGTAACCGAATTTTGGTAAGTTCAATCTAAAAACAGTTGTTCTAGCCCGGTGCAGGATAGGGCATACTCGTTATACTCATTCACACTTATTACAAGGTGAGCAATTACCAGAATGTATACCCTGTTTTGCACCGTTAACGGTCAAACAAATGTACACGTTGATCCTATGCGGCAAAGATTCTACAATGTTAATACTAAGAAAATAGTTATTTGATACTATAGATTTTAATCTTGTTTTATATTTCTTGAAAGAAATCAGACTTTATAAATCATTATAATATGTTCTTATATATATTTACTTGTTTATACACACGTTGACGAGCTTTTGTTGATTTATATATATATACAAAGTTTATATTACTACCATATCATCCCTTAATTGTAAATAGTTTTATCTTTATATATTTACATTAATTTTGAATTACTACTTCATTTCTTCATCTTTATTCAGTTTTTGCGCACAATATTACCTATGTATGTGTCGACGTGCCGTAAAACACCATTCATTCATTCATTCATTCATTCATTCATTCATTCATTCATTCATTCATTCATTCATTCATTCATTCATTCATTCATTCATTCATTCGTTCATTCGTTCATTCGTTCATTCGTTCATTCGTTCATTCGTTCATTCGTTCATTCATTCGTTCATTCATTCATTATATCTATTTATCAGAGGGAGTGACTACCGGCCCGAGAAGGGTACTATTGCACGAGGCGGCATGCCGAGTATATCCCGAGGATAAATAGTTCTAATCCATTAGGAGCATTAAATAGTTGTTTTATTATATATCATGAAATATAACAGTTTTGAAATTTTGAAATTAAAATTAGGAGTGTGAGCCGTGTACACAATGTATCTGCTTCCTTTCGTCATTAAAACAAGCGCGTCACTGACACAGATCCACTATTGTACGGTCACGTGACGCTGCGTCACTGACAGATCGACTATTGGACGGTCACGTGATGCTGCGTCACTGACACAGATCGACTATTGCACGGTCACGTGACGCTGCGTCACTGACACAGATCGAATATTGCACGTTCACGTGACGCTGCGTCACTGACAGAGATCCACTATTGCACGGTCATGTGACGCTACGTCACTAACATCGATCGACTATAGTACGGTCACGCGACCCTGCGTCACTGACACAGATCGACAATTGTATGGTCACGTGACGCTTTGCTGTTTTTAAAAAAAGCGCGTCAATGACAAAGATGTACTATTGCATGCTAAATTTACGATTGCACGGTCACGTGATGAACTTATTGAACGGTTGGCATATTTCCAATGAGAATGGTCAAAACTATTTAATCACACGTGACTGCATCTAAACCAATGAAAAACGCTTATACTTTATGATATATAATAATAGACTGTAATCTACGCAGCACACCAGTTCACTGAAGTGCAATATCAACTTAACACAAAAGCACACCATGTCACTGAAGAGAAACAATAACTTAACACCACAGCACACAATATCCCTAAACGTGAAACATCAACTTAACACAACAGCACACCATTTCACTGAATTGAAACATCAACTTAACACAAAAGCACACCACATCAGTAAACGTGAAACATCAACTTAACACAAAAGCACACCACATCAGTAAACGTGAAACATCAACTTAACACCACAGCACACAATATCACTAAACGTGAAACATCAACTTAACACAACAGCACACCATTTCACTGAATTGAAACATTAACTCAACTTTAAAAAAATAAGAAATATTCCCCCGCAACCCCCCCCCCCGCACCCCCACACAAACCCACCCGCACCCCCTCCACACACAAACACACACCTTACGACGCCATCAAATGTAATACAACTGCCACTTGGCTCTTTGTGTATCTGATATTGGGTGAGTACTAGCGTTCATTAACAAATCTGCTGTTTCTGTTGTGCTGAGTTTAAAAAGTTGTCAAGGACCGTCGCCCCTACATATTTATCAAATGCAGCATCGTTTAGATGGATCTCCAATTAAATCTATTTCTTCCTGAACATCATCAGTGTTTCTTTTAGGGATTCCTTTTCCTTGAAGGGTAGGGATATAACTCCACCAAGTCCAGCATTGTAAGTTGACTGGGTCCCCGGGACCGCGTAGTGCCCATTAAGGTTGTTCTCTGTACAGGCGTCGTGATACCACCAAGCTCCGTGATTTATATCTGCACAGTTGGATGACGCCATGTCGACGTCGTGGTCAAATGTTGAAAAGTCGTGGAGGTTGTTGTTCTCAATGCCGACTTTCAAAATAAATATAAAAAAAAAACATGAATGTGTATAATGGAAATGTTAAACTATTATTGTTATTTTGACTTATTCCTGTTTTAATGTTTTAGTATGCATGTTCTTTATGCTTGTGTGGTCCCGTGTGGTTCCCGGGGGCACCCGTTTGGTCACGGGGCAAAGAATAGGACCACTGCAGATCCCTTTGGAGGGGTAGGCAGAGGGGTAGAATCCCCCCAAATTCATGTTCATTTTATCATTTTTTGTTCATGTTCATTCAAGGTCTTCATCATGACCCCTGCATTGTTTCAGGTGCTATCTCGCTCGTATCAAAAGAGAAGTGGCAGAAAAACAATAAACGTGGCTCCAGCGTAAATGGAGTTTCTACAATAGAATGTGCAGCAACTCTGCAGTTCAGGGTGAGAAGGTTCTAGGCCGATTTTCCATATTTTATCTCGATGTACATGGAAGATGAGCCTGGCATGTTCATGCCTGTTAGGCGCCATATAACCTTTTCATGTGTTGGTGCGCCTTAAAACCCAATTCAGTTACTTTATGCTTTTGTCTTATTTTTCATTGTGTTATATGTTTACACATGTACAGTATTAAATATACGAATGAAGACAAAATAAGATATTTCAGAATCATTTCTGCGTTTCTTAAATCAAAAGATCTAAACAAACTAAAAACACTGAAATCTTAATATATTTTCATTTTCATATTTAATATAAGACAAGTATTTGCAGCAGTACAATATCGTGTTAAATTAATAGCTCTTCTGTGTTCCCTTCCATATGGCAACATTAGGCTGAATATAAAAATACGCCTTCTAGAATTTACATAACTGTCGGGATGCCGTCGTGCCTTATACAATGATAAGTACTGAATCCAAAAGTCATATGTCAAAAGCAATCAAATATACTAGAAAACAAATATCTTATAATTGTTAGCATACATAATAAAGTGAGTAAGTTCTATTTTATAATTTGTTATTATTATGGTTTTGTTGTTATCTTTAAAATATTTTACCGCACACTACGGGTAGATAATATATTTATATTACTACTAACTTGTATTTATGAACGGATGTATGAACGAAGGTATATATATGGATGCATGAGGTTTAACTTCGTGTTCAACAATATTTCAGTGACATCACGACGTTTTCTATTTGTGGCAGTGGGATCTGTACTCAACGTTATAGTGCTGCCACACTGTAATACCACGACATAGACACATGGCATGTTACCCCACCCTGCCATATTGTACTGACACCGGACTGAACAATATTAGAACTACCCGCTATATGCTGAGCGTCCAGCAAGAGAGCTACTCGTTCCAATTGTTTTGCTATTAAGGGAGTATTTACAAGAACGGATATTTATAAGCATGGGTCATACTACATGAGTAACAATAGGGGCAATATAATTTACAGCGGGCATTATATACTAAATGCAAAAAGAAACACAACTCGGGAATTTACGCTATATAATCTATATAATGCACACTTAATTCCAGGTAATATTCCAGCGAAATCCCAAGATATTTTGTAAAAAGAAAAAGGTAACATCTAGTTACAGAAAGGACAAAACTGTGCTATTATAAACTTTTTTAATCACTGTACACTTTGTAACATGTTGAAGTTCCGCTTTTTAAAATTTCAGCCATTTCAGTACTGTATTTAATGTAAAGAGGTTGCAAAAGTGTACATCCGAAGTTTGCTCACCCGCTTGATCCAAACGAGTATACTGTCAATAACGAAACGTTGAAGGGATAACCTTTGGAATGTTATGTGTTGTTTATGATTTTTTTCCCGAAAAGAAAGGTCTAACGTAGCTATGTACAAATCGATTAACAGCAGTATATAACGGACATTCCTGAGTTGCGTTTATTTTTTCTTTTACTACAGATATTACCTGCTTGCGTTCCGTGTAGCTGTACGGCGTCAATTTGCACATATTTCGTTGCAATCATACATACACTACAGTCAAGGTCAATACGGATGGTATTGATCGGCCTGCCGATATCCTGTAGAATAATATACAATTATGGACTTTTCAGCTGTTATACATGATGTGATATGCACCAAAAAAATCATTATTGACCGAGGCGATAGCCGAGGTCAATAATGATTTTTTGGTACATATCAACATCATGTATAACAGCTGAAAAGTCCATAACTGTTTTATTATATAACCCTCAATTTACAATTATATAAAACAGGTCAATATCAAAAAAACAATTATATAAAACAGGTCAATATCAAAAAAACAGGTCAATATCAAAAAAACAGGTCAATATCGCTAGATATTTTTTCTAAAAAATTACTTTTTAGCCAATGAAAACGCGTCTATTTATAGGTTATATAATAACAAGGTTTATTGCCTGAATTATCAACATTGCGTTTATTATCGTTATTTTTGGTCATTGTCATGCAAGTAGTCTTCCCAGAGTTGTCGTTCCTTGCATACACATACACTCTGTCAACGTCTCATCAAATACCAAGAATATTGGCAAACGATGAAAAACGATGGAAATGCAAAATTTCTTGATTGCATTAATATTTTTCTGAATTAACTTCACATGAAATGCTTAAATTACAAAAGAAAACAACGTTTCGGCTTGAATGTATTAAATAGACAGTACATTATGCTTAGAATTATATTGCGGTAGAATAAAGGTTTGTACTTTGGCATATCACTCCGCCGTCAAAACATTCAAAATACGCACCACCAAATCGTTCCCATAGGGTTACAGTACAGCTTTTTGCTTACCAGCACTTTCCAGTATAACATAGCTCTTAACAAACTACCTTAAATTAAATTAATAACTTAAAATATGTATCAAAATGTAGAAAATAAGTCGTATTTCTTTCGACTGTTTACGTGTCAATCAGCAGCCGATAGTTGGTGATATCACGGTGTTGAAGTTCTGTTCGCCATTTTGATATTTTAGCTATGTCATGTGACAAATTATCATGCGTTCCTCTGGGAGAGACTGAAAAAATGTACGTAGCATTCACAAAATACAGTCCACCGAAAACACAGAACAAACAGCAGTCGTGTAGATAATCATCGAGAAGCAATATCACACATTATAAAATGGTTGACATCATGGTTACTGACAATGTTATCACCGATGTTTCCATGTACTTAAATACTTAAACACACATGCGTGTTTTTGATTGGTCGCTGAATGCTACATTTCTTGTTCGACATTTATATCTACTTTTAATATTCGTAACATTTTCTCTGTTACTACTACTGTGTTACTTTTCACTATTATTTGTGTTTACTTCTTCGAAAGGATCCCTTTTTCAGTAATTATTTACTTTCACACTAGCGTTTGTTTTGTTTCTTATGGCGGCTGTAAACAGTCACCCCGGCTACAAAACAGTAGTGTTTTTACTTGCTGGTCTTTTGGGATCATCAAGCACAATATGCGTGGCTTTAAAGTAGAAAACTGCTTAAGCCGATGCTAGTGCGTGTGAGAGGTGTTGCACCTTATATTACCCCAATGAACAGACTCAATAAAACCGAGTCTGCTACTTTTCTTTGTTGTTTGTGTTTGTTGCTTCTAAAGGATTCCATTTTCAATATGTATGCGTATAACTAAAATAAAATTCTCCATCAGGATTACTGTACCGTAAACTTCGAAAAACTTTTGCAAATGTTATTATCATGACGTTGACCTACTTTTAAAATATAAAAGTAATTTAAGAACTCTTCTTCGACAAGGATTACCACAACCTGATTATGGTGACGTGATTCATGGTCATGATCACTTTCTACAATATGTCATAACATTTTCAGACAGTTTTTCAAAAGAGGTTATGACCTGATCATTTTGCAACGCACTGCATGTTTAGTAGTTTACCCGTTTAAAAATTCGCCACTTTGCCTACTCTTTTAATTGTGCGATGACCCGACAGATTTGTCCATATGATGACCTCTAACGAAATTCTTAAAGGGACGGTAGCGTTTGATGTTTATCTTAAATCTTTTTTTTGCTTCTACGTTTTCTTGTAATAGTTGTTTTGTACTGTATTCGTGCTTTTGGTTGACTGTGTTCTGTGAATGCTACAGTTCCTTTTGACTTTTATATCTACGCTGATATGGCTTAGTTATCAACATATTACTTAACTGAATATATTAACAAAAAATACAAACGTGTAATGTTGGTGAGAACATCCTGGATGTTTCTATGATCTGTGTTCCATTACTTGTATAGAGCGGATATACATCTATAGCGCCTGTTGTTGTATTTGGGATCAATGCCGATATTTGCATTACTCCACCAACGTTAATTGTTTCATATATATCAATTCCTGTCACCATGACCTTTTCTTCGAAGGAAACCTGTTTTAACAGAAACATTTATTTTTTACCAATATCTATACTCAAATTTTCTACCACATGGCCTTTATCCAGCATATGCAATATTAATGATACAGCTACCAAAAATCTATTTAACAGTCAATATCAAGAAACCTTGAGTAAATACTACACCATTTTATATATTAGTGTACTTATTAAATTTGTTTAAATTGTGTATCTTTTTCGAAGATGTATATTGTACAAACTTTACGTATTTATTTATACATCAAATAATATATATTTCATAAATATATATACTATAATATTATATATATTACCTATTTATTGTAGGTCAAGCGATGCAATACTTAGTTTTGTAGATATAGATGTATTTAAATAAGGTTGATTAGAGGAGCTTTTATTTCAAAGCAAAGTGGCAGAACTTATCTTTTTAATTTCATAAACAATTGTTTAGAAACTAACTGGACAATTTATCTTAGCTTGGAAATAGTTCAAGAAATTGAGTCTTATTGTTTGTTTATTATATGTTTATTATATGTTTATTCTATGTAGTGTTATTGTTTTATAGTTATTATTGTCATTTAAATTTTAGACAAGAACGTGTGTTCTGATCAAATGTTTAAATATTTCTTTTATTGGACAGAAAGAAACTGAACTAAGAAATCGAGTTTTTGTTTTTAAGTCGGTTAATTTGTGTAAATCTTATAGTCAGTTAAAAATGGACAATGTCACCGTACTGAGTCAAACACTTCGTTGAAAAAGTAATTTTTCTCGGCAAAATGTTAAGGCAAAAAATAAACATAAAACGTGATTTCCGCCGAAAAAAACCCAAGAGATTTCATAGTGAAAATCTTGCTTTGCCATTGGTTTTGAAGTAGAATACCGCTTACTCCGGTGCTAGTGGGCGTGACAGGTGTTGCTTCTCACATTACCTCTCATGAACAGACTCAATAAAACCGAGTCTGCTTCTTTATTCTCTTGGTTGTGTTTGTTGCTTCCAAAGGATCTCCCTTATCAGTAATTATTAACCTTCACACTAGAGTTCGTTTAGTGCAGTGTGGCGGTTGTAAAATGTCTCCCCGTGCTACAAATCAGTAGGGTTATTTTTACTGGTCCTTTGGGATCAACGAGCCATATATAGGTGGCTTTGAAGTAGAATACCGCTTAAGCCGGTGCTAGGGAGTGTGAGAGGTGCTGCTCCCTAAATTAACTCTCATAAACAGACGTAATAAAACCGAGTCTGTATTTTATTATTTTGGTTGTATTTGTTGCTTCCAAAGGATCTCCCTTACCAGCATTTACTGAAAAACATCAAAACCTAATGCCTTGGTCTCGATTCTTTTCAAGTCCCGACAACCAGGTATTGATCAAAATCTCCCTTACCAGTATGTATTGAAAAACATCGATCGAAATCTATGCCTTGGTCTCGATTCTTTTTATGTCCCGACAACCAGGTATTGATCAGGTAAAATATAAACACACGGAAGCATTTTTATTTTTTTAAATGTAAGTTTTACTGTGAAAGAGTTATTATTGGTATGAAGACTATCTAATAACCAACATCGACATAGCTAAACAAACTATACATGTAATAACTTCTAATTATTCGATAACCGAGGAGGGTGGCATTTTACCATCTGATTATTTTTTTTATATTACCTCTATATACTGGTTTGCATCGAATATTGACGGGGCCCATGATCCTGGTTGGTCGTTAGTTGCAGGGTACACGTCACGGTCACCAACAATTTGACTCGCCTTCCATCTGTGAAAATGCTCAACAGTATAAGCATTTACATTATAGGCTTACACTCTCTTTTAGAGAATTGTTTTTCTATATCAACCCGAGCCTTTAGACGAGGGGTGATTTCGTATACTCCATGTACGCAAAAAGAGAATACATTTAACACAAGATCATACTCCAAAGATGGTTACATAATTAAAAAAAGAAATGCATTCATGGTTTTCTTTTATTTCATGCAGCGAATTATATCGTGCCTTTGTTTCATGTTCGAGGAGACATCGATTAACGTAAACGCGTGACGTCTGTATAACCGTCGTCAATCTTAAAATGGATGTTACTGAAAAACGCAGATAATCTCCGACTGCTTGGAGTATTTATAGTATGAGGCACAAATGATGAAACGTCAAATGTAAACTTGCTCATGGGCTACGGAACGTTGACCAATCAAAAGCAAAACCTTTCTTCCCGAAACAGCAGAATGCAGGGCATTTAAACATTATCCGTGAGGTACTCAGATATGGTTGTGCATTTCAACTAAGTATAGGATAGAGGCTTTGAAGAGAAACCTTCATCATTAAGAAACCGAAAGGGGTGTGGAGCTTACTGACCGACCTAATTTCTTAATGGTGAAGATTTCTCTTCATAGACTCTATCCGACTTAGTGTTTACCATAGATTTATATAGATCACGCTCTAAACCATGAAGAGCGATGGTAGTAAATTCTTGATGAATAAATGTAGCCAGTGTTTGAAATTCAGAGCCATCTGATTGGTTGAAAAGTAGGGTAAACACTAATATGGGATAAACATCTTTTTGGACTTTATTATTCTACAGATTCAAAACATATGAAGGCGGTACTGAAAAATAAATGTGCACTTCGCAATAGTATAACAAATACTCAATCAGAACTACCTCAACGATTTGTTCAATGCCACACCAAACTGAATTGAATTAGATGTTATAGTAAATCCAACCGCTATAGTCATGTGGCGACCTTCCAGCTTCAATAGAAGGAGGAAGACCCCAGTTGCCCCTCCCAGCAATTGTCGTGCACGGGCGGGCACCTAGGTAGAAGCTCCGACGTCCCACAAGCCAGCTGGATAGCTTCCTCACATAAAGATTCCTGGTCCCATGAGGGCTTGAACCTACAGCGGTGAGGGGCACATTATTATCGCACTCAATACAATGATATAATATACTTGGTGTGCGTGCGTATGTGTGTTATTTAAACGGTTAGTGCAACACTAACAAACATCCACAAGCACATTCACGGTTAGTGCAACACTAACAAACATCCACAAGCTAATTCACGGTTAGTGCAACACTAACAAACATCCACAAGCACATTCACGGTTAGTGCAACACTAACAAACATCCACAAGCACATTCACGGCTAGTGCAACACTAACAAACATCCACAAGCACATTCACGGTTAGTGCAACACTACCAAACATCCACAAGCACATTCACGGTTAGTGCAACACTACCAACCATCCACAAGCACATTCACGGTTAGTGCAACACTAACAAACATCCACAAGCACATTCACGGTTAGTGCAACACTACCAAACATCCACGAGCACATTCACGGTTAGTGCAACACTAACAAACATCCACAAGCACATTCACGGTTAGTGCAACACTAACAAACATCCACAAGCACATTCACGATTAGTGCAACACTAACAAACATCCACAAGCACATTCACGGTTAAGCTGTATTTATATTAGAAATATAAATATACCTACTAATCCTTAACCCGCTAAGTACGACTATAATAGCCTTTGTGTCCATTGTAAACCCAGATCAGCCTGAGTCATTAACTCGCAGCTGACCATGGCTTACAATGTCCAGTTGCTGATCCGTCATTCCCCCCCACCAAAACACCCCTTTGTCACATAAATGTAATGGTCTTAATCCAATGAAAGAACAGTCCATTATATATACGTATATGTAGCGGGTTAAGGGTTAACTTAAACGAACATACCCTGGATCGGTATCCTCCGAGGAAAAGCCAACAACACTGTGAACCCACTGGTCAATAGCCCCGCCCGATGGTTGGTTAGAAGCTATTGGCAAATACAAGATTCGATGAATACTTGGAAATCATTTACTGTTATGTGTTCCTAGCTTACGGTAACTCTCAAAGGCTACTTCGTAAAAGCATTATATTCACGACTAATAAAATATCACCGAGAAGCACAGGTGATTTATTTATTGAGCTTTTCACTGCCTGCAAAGAATTTACAGAGAACGTATAAATAAATTGATGAACAAAAAAGAAACGTCCGAGAAACGTCCGACTTTTTTGCTGGTATTTCCATAGGCCAGTTTTTGAGGGCGTATAAAATCTTAATCAGCGTTTTAATAAAACTATGTTTGATGTTTGTTAGCACACTTAAGTGAGTACTAACTATCTCATGAAACAGTTTCAAATTGCCAAGCAATAATCTTTTATGGATGATATGGAAATGTTAAAGGGAGGCAAATTGGTGATTGTTGATAATCAAAAGCTGCCATGTACACAATCTGTGTTATGTTTTTTTGTGATTTGTTTTGGTAAGGAACGTATAAAGAAAATTGTCTCGTACACATTTCGGTAATTTTTGTAGATTTAATTTGTTTTTGTGGCCAAAATGCATGTTTTAAGAAAAAGAGGGATAACTCCTTTGTGTACTGAACTTTTCAAAAACAATTTTGTTCGGGCTATTGTTTTTCGGTCTGTCTAATTATTCTTAAAACATCATTACTTTTTTCCTGTTCTGCTCTCGAGACAATCAGCATCAACATCAGAGGAAGTTTATTTTTTTGTTCAGTATACATGCATTCAAGACTATAAAGAAGTATGAGGGGCGTAGCTAATCTGAAATGCATATATAGGCCAGATACACTAGGGGTGCTCGGGTATGCTCCTCCGGCTTTTTTAACCTTTGCTATGCAATGCTATGCAATGGTGCGTTTTGGCGTAACAGAGCACTTGTGTAATATTTGAAGAAACATGTTTTTGACAAATTTGAGAAATTAACATTTGACAAAGTTGAATAATCTACACTGTAAAATAAAATAAGAAAAACATGTTGACTCTTAACCCCACCCAGTGAAGTAATAAACTAAATACTCCATAAATCACTGCCCACCACTCCCTCTGGCTTTAGCGTTTATTGCATTTTTGGACCACTTTTTTTTCTTCTTTTTTTTTCAAATTGATGTATAGGCCCGGGCCTATATGGCCTAATAGTAGCCACGCCGACGCAAACATAAAAGGCTTGACAAAAGCGGTACCTTCATGGAACGGTCAATGGGTGGCAAAAATGCAAATGGGGGTTTGATGCACCAAACTTCACTCTTTACGTTATTAAATGAATTATGATAGGACGTACTGAAGACAAAATACAACACATCTAACGTTAAGATTGTTTTCACAAAATAAATCATATTGAAGCAGTAAGTACTGAAGCATGTGTTTTGCAATGAATTAAGATTTTGTCATTTGCAGGGCAAATTGTAATATGAATTCCTTCAACTTACTTGTGTTCTCAATTTGCAGGGTGAATTCCGGACTAGGGGACAAGTAGAAAGTGGCATAGTGTGTCATTTCTACAGAATTGTCGGCAGCCGTCAGCTGTATTTGCATCTCTGAGGACACGTTCGACGTCATTTGCTGTAAGGCATCTAGTCCTACAATTCATTTTAGAAATACTGCTGTAAACGTTTTCATACAACTGATAGTCGAATGTAAGATCATATTTAGTATGTATACTGAGCAACCTAAATTTAGCACATACACTGCATGTCGTTTCCATAGACGAGATATAAAGCCTTGTATGTTCGGGGTCAATGATAAAGTGGCATAGATATGACCAATAATAATGCTACAATGTCGTTTGTAAACAAAGTCGGTGATAAAAAATAAAACATTTCATTTCAATGAAAAGGGTGGTAATATTAATATTACGACATTTGGAATGTTGTTTTTTTTGAAAATAGCAATCGTTTGTGAACAAATTTCAACGTTGTTTGAATATTGACAGAATGGTCAATTCTTGTCAATGTCAAACATTAAATTTGTTCCAAGCAATACGTTTATATAACGACATAAGTTGTTTTTAATATATGGGAGATAATTCCGAAACTACGCTTAGAAAATAACACAAGTTTTTGACAATCACATCCTTACCAAGCATTTCTAATATATTCATGATATTCACACATTTATATTAATGTTCATATGTTTAATCTATGCCCCTAACAGTCGTGCTAAATGTTTTCTGTTCAGTATAGTAGTAACGATATGGAGTAAATGATGTAACGATTATTTTCTTGAGCATGTTGTCTGAGAGCACACCGAATTGAAATAGTTTGCACGGCCAAGCGCCGCTATACTTGTGTAACTAGGATTCAGGGAGGGTTATTTTAGAACATTGAAAATATATAGAGAAAAAATAGTTGTTGTTTTTTTGTTTGGCTTTGTTTTGGCTTGTAGTATGTAGGCGGGAGTTATTCTGTGTGAGTGATTGACACACAATATGAGTCAAACTTAGTGTATTGAACGAACTGACACAGCCAGAGGCAATACCTCCTTATTAGGAAGAAAGACAACCGGTAGTAAATCCTAAATGTATAAAACACTCTATGAATAATCGGTAGAGTTGTCTTGTCAAACAACTAAATATAAAACAAATTTGAATTTATCCATTTACCCATCCAAAACTCTCCATTGCTGTCTCCGAAGCCTTCAACATATTCTGAAAATGTTTTGTAAAAGTCTACAGCGCCATTGATTCGTCTTTGAAACACCTTAGATAAACAAATGCATATTCAATGATTCTGGTTAAATACCCTGTTATTTCATTTTTGTTTATTCCAGTTATCTTTTTTGGTAGTTATGCTTATCAGATTTTAATTGCATTACCAAATGAATGGTAATCCATTTATTCACCCCGTAATAGGTTTGTGAGGGTCTTATCACATATTGACAAAAAATAGGCCCACATAGAGAGATCAAAAATGAAGTGGAAAACTGATACATGTATATAGATGTATACTTATTGTGTGGGACGCTTGTTTCAGCCAAAGGGTTTTCAGCATTAACATGAGCAATTTTAGAGAAATTATGCTTATAGACACATTTTAAGTAAAATGATGCATTTTAAAATCTATATTTTGTCTCGATTGAAAACTATGGCTTATGTTCTTTTTCTTAATAAGGACCATAAAACAGAAAATATTCAGGATTTTGTTTTGATTTTTCAATTGATCAATTGATATTGATCAAACTTAACATTAGTTTAAGACAGTGTAGCTTTGCACCATCAAGATTTATCGAACATATTTAAAAGATGAATATAAAAATTCAAAAGTATCATCAAGTCCAAATCACTAAAAAGTTTTGTTGTTTTTTTTCAATTATTTTCTTCAACTCCGATTCAGCAATGAGCAATTTTATGAATAGAGGATCTTACACGAGTACTCATTCATTATTGAATTTATTGAACGAGTTGGCAAAATGATATAATGCGAGGCTCTTGCCGAGCATTATATCATTTTTGCTAACGAGTTTAATAAATTCAATAATGAATGAGAACGAATGTTAGATTCTATTTTCCACATAACTCGCATATCGACTTCTTTACATTTCTATGCGTGAAAGATCGGGATTTCTCAGTGCAAGAATATTCATTATCGCTAAATATTAATAACTAACTCAGAACGCAATAATAACTAACGTTGCTAACTTAGAACACAATAATAACTAACGTTGCGACGTGGAGTCGTGACGTCAACAAAGTGTTGCTGACGTCGACGTCATCCGCCGATAACGTTTAATAAAGCGTATATTGTTTGCAAAAACGTAATTTAAAATGTAATAAATAGATTATTTAACTGCTGGGATCGATTATTGGGTAATCCTTCACTTGATGGTAGATGTGCTTTGTTTAAGGATTTCCTTATAATCGATCCCTGCAGTTAAATAATCTCTATTTATTGCATGTTGCAAGTCGCTTTAACACGCGAAACCGACATAAACCGTGTGAATTTGATCATAGTAATTTTTTTATCGATTTTTTTACAGCGCATACTAGGCTTATTTGTATACTTATATAACTAGTGGTATATCGAAAATATAGAATGGTGTTATCCACTCCCACACCGGAAGTTGTGTGATAAATATATGTATCGCTATAATCATTAAAATAACAAACATATTACAAGCAAGGTTTTACGCAAGCGTAAAATAGCTGCCGAGAGACAAGAAGTTAACATAATAATATATCAAGTCACGGGTGTTAAAACAATATTGAAAAAAATAAATGTCACGGAAACATAAACACGCCACGACCGTTTTTCTTACATTCTTTCCGATTTTTACCAACAGTTCTTCCTACCAGGCATTTTAAATCAATGTGGGCGACCTCGCTTCTTTCTGTCCAAAAACCTTGACATGCCTTACATATTGATTACAATTACCTTGTAATACGACGTGCTAGAAGTTCACATCACCACAGAAATACAATTGTTCACGTGTGCGTTAGAGTGTACATTATTACAACACAACACATATAAACGGTTCAGTGTTACCATGTGTAATTATTAAGATTGCGTTATCAAAGTGACAAATGTAAAGGAATAACATTATAAAATTATTGCCTTTTAGTGAGGTCGATATGTGTATTTATCGACCTGAGATATCACTTTTCTATCACTTTTCTCAGGTCGATAAATACACATATTACATAATTGTCTGTTATTTATATAGGAAATACTGGGAATAGAAAAACTATATCTACTCGTTTGCTCTACTGGGAAATATCTCAGTACGGAACATTGCTCGGCCTTTTCCGTCAGTGGCGGAAATGCCAAATGACGTTCCGATTGTTTTACGGACGTCTTCGTCAGATTACGTCACTAGGAAATAACGATTACGGAAATTAACGAAGAGTTCAGGTTTCTCTTGTTTTGTTTGTATGACGGATGATGTAATGTCGTCTTGGCGTTCTCGTGCAAACTGGTGTAAAAAGGCGTGAATCATTAGAAATATTAATAAAATATCATTTTAAATTATGTAATATATAGTTTAATAACCAGTGTTTTTGAGATACTGAAAATATCTCCATCGCTAGATAAATGGCCCCGATATAAGAACTCGTGATCCGCACTCGTTCTTATATCGGAGCCATTTCTCTACCTCGGGAAATATTTCCAGTATCTCAAAAACACTGGTTATTAAACTCTATATATCGACCGAACCTAAAAGGCAACAATTATTTTATCATTAAATCATGGAATTTTGAAATTTTGAAATTTGAAATTTTGGAATTGTGAAATTTTGAAACTTGAATTTTGAATTTTGAAATTTTGAATTTTGAATTGAGAATTTTGAAATTTTGGAATTTTGAATTTTGAAATTTTTGAATTTTTGAATTTTGAAATTTTGAATTTTGGAATTTTGGAATTTTGAATTTTAATTTTGGAACTTTGAATTTTGATTTTTGAAATTTTAAAATTTTGAAATTTTGAATTTTGAAATTTTGAATTTTGAATTTTGATTATTCATATGGAAATTGAGTTTTTCATACTTATTTTTCACAGGTCAATATACAAAAGTCAATATACGTTTTTCAGGTCAATATACCTTTTTATTTTTAATCATGTGATCAACTTTTAACCAATTGTATTCATTGAATAATTTGATTTAATAATAAAAAACAATGAAAATTAAAAAAAAAAAAAAAGGGGAATCAGCAGGCTTGAACCCTACCTTCCTGAGGCTTCTGAATGTTTCGTATAGTAATGATTTCAGTAGACTGGTTTACGAAAACGTCATTTCAGCAAGTGAAATGGTAACCTTTCAACATTACAAAATATGTGTTTATACCATTCAAGTTTTTCAAGTTTTTCAGACGAGTTCTCTAGGAATTCAAGTTGTAAAGCATGTTTATAGCTGAAAAACTCAAAGAAACTATTCATTACTACCTTACCATGTGCAATTACTACAGTCATATAAGAGTCTGCTGCCTTCGGCAGAAGAATAAAAGTAAAAAAAAAATTAAATATTCAACCACGAGTATAATAAGAGAATTCTGTTTTTCAAGAACTTACGTTACTCAAATTCGCAAAACAAAATACATTTAAAAAAAACATAAAACACCCCAATGTGCAAACTTTTCAAATTTAATGCATTTGCTGTTCAATACAAAAAAGGTGGTTTCATAGTTTCTCCGGATTAAGCATTCATAGAATCGAATCATAAATGCTTGGTTTCAAAATAAAAGGATTTGTATATCAATCATGTTTTTATTGAAACAGGTTTTACAAAAAAAATCGGTTTAGTTTGTTAAAAACCTAGAGATTGTTTTATGTTTTAATTTGCCTTTCCGAATAATACACAAAACGCTGTTCGTTTAAAATTTCTGAGGAACTAATTCTTACTGGTCTTTGTTTTGTTTAACTTACCGTCCAGCCACCCCCATCCGTATCCATATCACAATAAACTGACTTGATTTGCCCCGACACGGGAAGACGTACGTCATATACTCCACTTGTGGCTCCTAAACCAAGGCTTTGTATGTCATAACAGTCATGAGCTATAGAATAACAAAAATAAGACTAAAACAAATCTGACCGATTTCAAAGTAAACAAACAACTAAGTTAACTATTCATGTTATGAATAAAATCGTTGCTATAGAAATCACAGCACTCAAAAGCAAATGACAGAGTAGATCTGCGCTGTACCACAAATGTATCAAAAGATGAAATCAAAGTCACTGAATGGACAATACACAATATAAAGAGTGCTTAACATGCGTAACCCTTAACCCTCTACATGTATGTAATGGACTGTTCTTTCTTTAAATTTAGACCATTCCATTTATGTTACAAAGTTGTTGTTTTTGCAGAAATTGACTGATAAGCAGCCATTGTAAATCCTGATCAGCCTGCGAGTAAGGCTGATCTGGATTTACAATGGACGCAAAGGCTATTGTAGTCACCCTTAGCAGGCTAAGAGTTAATAATATAGTGTTTTAGGATAAATTTATTTCCGATCAGGAAGAGCAGTATCATATATAGAACGCAGCAATCCAAACAGAATTTTAGTAAGAAAATATTGATAATATTATGTGTACTAAAAGAGTATGAGAGTGGACCTTTGGAAACAAACGAACTCGATAAATTCGAAAAAGTGCAGTCTGGGTTTGATTGAGACTGTTCATGAACGGTAGTGAAATATGCTTGCTACCGTTCACGCCCACTAGCCCCGGTTGAGCAGAACTCAATATTCATAAAAACAATAGTACAGAATTTTAACCATCCCGAAGATGGCATATGGCAGTGGACATGCTATATTTACTGTCATTCTTCCACGTCCAGCAACGTAGGGTCTATGCCCCGAAGCGCGAAATAAACAAAATGGAATTTAGTTGGGAGCAGCGGTTAAGAAGCCTGCACATGATGCACAAGTAACATTCAAAATACTAGATTAGAAAGCAGACAACATATCCTATGGGTGGTTAAACAATACCCAGAGCCTGTATCGGCCGGAGTAAATGTGAGGGAACACAAACACACAATAGAACCTGACAATGGGGATGCCGCCTTCGGTTTATAATTACCTCTCATGGACAGACTCAATAAAACAGAGTCTGCTACTTTTCTCTCTTGTTTGTGTTTGTTGCTTCCAAGGGATCGCCTTTTCGGTATTCATTGACATTCAAACTAGCGTTTGTTTAGTGCTGTGTGGCGGCCGTAAAATGTCACCCCGACTACAAATCAGTAGTGTTATTATTTACTGGTCCTTTGGGATCACCAAGCCCATTCTGTGTTGCTTTAAAGTAGAATATCGCTTAAGCCGGTACCAGGAGGTGTGAGAGGTGTTGCATTTTATAATTACCACACATGAACTGACTCAATAAAACTTTCTCTCTTGTTTGTGTTTGTTGATTCCAAGGGATCACCTGTTCAGTATTTATTAAAATGGTCAACAGCAAAACGGGTTACTGCACCAAGCTACATGTAGTGTATAATGCTCCCAATACAATGCAACCGTTTAAATAAGCCCTCGTCGTGATAAGACTAAGAATATTACCAAGTTTGTAAATCGTGTCACCATAAACGACAAAGTTGTAATAATCCTTGTCGCAAACGTGTTCTTAAATTGCTGAACATGTAACCTTAACTTGACTACACAAGCTGATAAATGCATACACCATAACGTATCGATCGGGGGCGTAAATTTACGATTTCTAAATTGAAATAATCTCTCTTTATTTAAAACAAAAGCTTGCTTATTGTCTCGCATTTTTCAGTAAAGAGATGTAAATCGAGAAAAGAAGCGACATTGTCAGAAACGTAAACTTTTTCAGGATACATAATATTAACCATAATAGAAAAGGGTTGACCAAGAAGTTTGTGAAACTTTTCCTGTTCGATTTTTATATTTATTCATATTCCTATAGATGATATTTTCGTCAGGTATGGAACTACCGTTTAAAGACATTTTGTTGGTATCCCTATGGGTACGAACTGTGCACCTCTTGTCGCAGATTTGTTGTTGTATTGCTATGAAGGAGATTTCATGTTGAGTCTTTCATCCGATACTTAGGCAGATGTAATTGAAGCCTTTAATTTTTATATGTACTCCCATCGTTGAAACAATGTTAAATATTGAATAAAACTTGTCTAGAAACTCGAATTGTATTACAAATACAATGCACAATTTGTGTTAAGATAAACAAAACAAATGAGTTTCAAATATGATCGATAAGGTGTCATAAAAGTAGATACAAAAGTGGAACAAGAAATGTAGCATTTATGAAACATAGTCAATTCACAACAAAAAAAATAAGATGGATCAACAATTATTTAGAACTAAAGTACGGGTCACAAAAAATCTCAGTTCATCGGTGTTTACATTGAAGTGGAAACACAATAAAGCAAACTCCTCATCAAACAACAAAATTATCTGACGATAAGGCTTTCAGGTAAGAATAAAAACGGATATTCGTGATATCAAATGTTTTTCCCGCTCAAAAATGTGAAAGATTGACTAATATGTACCACAGCACCGAAACGCAATGGCACCGTAGGTCCGCACTGAACCACACACCAAATAAAATGAGAAATTAGCTAGTCAAAGACAAGGACAATACACAACATAAAGAATTAAATGGGGAAGGCATGGTTTCCGAACTGGAACTATGGCCTACTAGTTAGTTTAATTTGACTTATGTGCACACAGCCTCACTATTGTGCTGTCTACTGCGACCAAATCGTCAGGAAGGTGTACATAAAAAAGCATCGCATTAAACGGAATTATCTGACAATAAGAGAAATTAGCAAACGATACATCACAATGTTTACAAAATACCTAATTAGAAACATCCCAGTATGTATCAAGAATTGTCCAAGCCTTATGCTATTTTGGATATGCAATGTTCTTAACGACATCATGTGAAAAAAGAGAGACCTGCGCATGTCAAGCTTTAATAATGGTAGACAATCTGGACCTTTGGTAAACAAGTGCATATCTATAATATAAAACTCACCAACGACAGTCTCTGAAGTTGTCGATGTAGGGATCGATGTGGTTGTCGATGTTGTTGTCGGTATAGTTTGTGATGTTGTTGTCGGTAAAGCTGGTGGTGTCGTTGTCGGTGTAATTGTCGATGTTGTAGCCGATGTAGTTGATGTCGAAATAGATGTAGCTGAAAGAAACTATAGTTTATTTAATTTATTTTCTTATTAAAACTGGTTGGAAAATATGATATCGTGTTATAAATATATATACAAAACAGTACAAATATTCTCCAAATGCTGTCACATCAAAAATAGTTGATAACATTTGATAAAAGAATCTGACATTTACTACACCATAAAAACAATAGAATGTTTATCGATTGATAACATTTGATAAAAAGAATATTACAACTAACAAACCAATTAGTTTCTTTTAACGTTTGATAACATTTGATAAAATAATCTGACATTACTACAACTAACAAACCAAATAACTATTTGTTATCGTTTGATAACATTTGATAAAAGAATCTGACATTACTATAACTAACAAAACAAATAGGTTGTTTTATCGTTTGATAACATTTGATAAAATAATCTGACATTACTACATCTAACAAACCAAATAGCGTTTTTATTCGTTTGGTAGCATTTGATAAAATAAACTGACATTACTAAAACTAACAAATCCAAATAGCTTTTGTTTTATTGTTTGTTAACATTGATAAAATAATCTGATATTACTACAACTAACAAACCAAATAGTTCTTTTTATCGTTTGATAACATTTGATAAAACAATCTGATATTAATACAACTAACAAACCAAATAGTTCTTTTTATCGTTTGATAACATTTGATAAAACAATCTGACATTACTACAGGTTCACATACCAAATAGCTTTTTGTATCGTTTGGTAACATTTAATAAAATAACCTGACATTACTACAACTAACAAGTAGATACAAAAATCGAACATGAGAAGTAGCATTCAAAAGACTAAAGTCAACCACAAACACACACACAGAAACAAAGAACAGCTTTAAAGATGAATAAAAGGCAAAATAAGACATCACAAACACAAACTGGTTGACAACAGGGTTACCACCTTAAAACGGTCAGTGGCAAAATAAGGCCGCTGGGGTTTTAAACCAGGTTCTATGGTGCACCAAACCTCACGTTTACCCTATTGTCATCACAATAAAGGGATATTGTTAATAAAAATATCCCGCCAGGTTATAATCTCTAACAAACAAGGCAGCATTAATAGGCAATATAAGTAAAACACATAAATGATCATGTATATATAATATAAAACAACAAAAGCCTAGAAAGCCACGAAGAAGGTGATCAATGACTTGGCAGAAGCCAGAGCAACAAGTGAATAAACCGTTAAAGGTTCGACAAGACAAGATTAAAGACAAACATCAAACGCTACCGTCCTATAAGGATTTACGTAGACGTCATCATAGAGTCCACAATCTGTCCGGCCATTAACCGGGTGATAAACTTTTTACAAGTTTAATAAATAAATACTGAAAGGGGATCCCTTGGAAGCATTAAACACAAACAAGAGATACAAGTAGCAGACTCGGTGTTATTGAGTCTGTTCATGAGAGGTAATGTAAAGTGCAACACCTCTCACGCCTCCTAGCACCGGCTTAAGCGATATTCTACTTTAAAGCCACAAAGACAGAACTTGATGATATCAAAGGACCAGTAAGTAATAACACTACTGATTTGTAGTCGGGGCAACATTTGTACGGCCGCCACACAGCACTAAACAAACGCTAGCGTGAATGTCAATAAATACTGAAAAGGGGATCCCATGGAATCAACAAACACAAACAAGAGATAAAAGTAGCAGACTCGGTTTTATTGAGTCTGTTCATGAAAGGATTGTATGAAAGTGATTATGACCAAGGATCTTACGAAGTTTGTAAATCACATCACCATAGAAATCAGGTTGTGATAGTCTTTGTCGCAGAAGACTTCTTAAATTATTTATATATTTTAATAGTAGATCAGGGTTACGATAATAATATTTCGAAGTTTATGGTAACGGTAGCCCTGCTGGAGTAGTTTGTTTAGTTATACAAATATTACGAATATCAAAGTCCTCAACACGACTACAAGCTCTAGAGAAACGAATAAGTTGAGAAGCATAGACCCCATAAAAAGTAGTTCTAAATGGGGATAATTAACAATATTAAAATTAAAATCATCTCTCTTGCCATAGGTTTTACTAATTGTTTCGCCTTTTTCAATTAAAAAAAAAAGCGTCAGTATCAGAAATACCGAGAGATGTCATTAAAGGCTTCAATTACCTATACCTGAATATCTGATGAAAGACTCTCTTTCACTGTAATACAAGAACAAATCTGCGACAATGGGTGCACAGTTCGGAGCCATAGGGATACCAATAATATGGTTATAACGGTCGTTCCATACCTGACGAAAATGTTATCTAATAGGAAAATGAGTGCTTTACAAACGTTTTGGCAAGTCCACATAGTGTAATTGTTTAAACCGCCGTTAGTAAAAAAACGCTTTAATATTGTTACAGCCAAAAATGTAGTTCTTGCTCTAGCGAAATTTGTTTCAATAAGAGCAATAAGCTTGTCTTTGATAAGGTGATGTGGTAAGGTTGTATATAGTGTAGAGAAGTAATAATTACGTATATATGAAACTTGACTTGTATTGTAAATGTTATCAAGAACGTCTTCTGAATTGTCAACAGTCAAAAATAAATTAATCCCAGAGTTTTCATAAGTTTTAGCACAATACTGTTTAACATCTAAACTATGATCTTTAACGGAAGTAACGACAAGAAGTTAAAAGCTTGGAGATGTTTGTGGTGGTGCAGGCACTATAATTCGAAATAAAGCGGTTATTGTACGGATTTTTATGCAATTTAGGAATCCAGTACATAGTTGACAGTTTGTTTTGCTTTTCGTCTACCCCAGCCTTGAAGGTAGTGCACCGAGTGATATGTGTGGAAACTCCATAATTCTCAGTAGATTGAAATGGAGTATATGAATTAGTGCGACTGAGTTCCAGAGATAAAACATTGACAGTCAAACAATAATTACATTCCTAGCTGCTTTATCATCAGGAACTGCAATAAATGTATTATGAAATTCTTGAATTCCCGATTTTAAATTACGAAACAAAGAGGAAGATCTGACATTATTACAACTAACAAACCAAATAGCTTTTTGTATCGTTTGATAACTTTTGATAAAAGAATCAGACATAACTACAACTAACAATTTTTTTAAATATATATATAACTACAAAATTAGGCATGATCCATTCCAAATATGGTATTATATGTGGACCATATAATGACGTCTACCTAAATCCTCAAAAGACGATTTTAATAGCGTTTTATGTTTGTCTCCGGTCATGTCTTGTCGCACACTTAATGGTTTGTTCTCTTGTTGCTCTTACTTCTTCCAAGACATTGAGTACTTGGTCTTGCATTGTGGATTTCTAGGCTTTTGTTTTTATATGCATATATACATGATCATCTATGTGTTATACTCATATTGCCTTTTAATGCTGCCTTTTTGCTAGAGAATCTCGGCTGGCGGGGATTTTTTATTTAGACTATCCCGTTTGTTTTATTGGGATGACAATATGGTATGAGTGATGTTGTGTGCACCTTTGAACCTGGTTTAAACCCCCAGCAGCATTTTGTCACTGACCGTTCCAATGTGGTAGGCCTATTGTCAACCCGTTTTATGTTTTTGATGGCACTTGCTTTCAGTCTTATTAACAGTGTGATTGTTGCTGGTTTTAATTTGTGTTTTTGATTGACTATATTCTGTCAAAAGCTACATTTCCTGTCCGACTTTTATACCTACTTGGTGTGATTTTATGACCATGAGACAGTATTTACTTTCTGAACGCTCAAGGTAATAATCAGCCTAATAATTTTGTAATTATAAGGAAAAACAACCAAAGCTTTATCTTATAAATAAAAAAGATACCAAACGATTTGATAACGACTAGAGGTTGTATATTCTATTATGACACCAGCTCGGGGCAGGACACTACAACCACAGCATCATTAATTCTTTCTTGGTGTTATTTTTCCTGGAACTTTATTCTATTTGTTCATCTCCTTTTTTTTCTTCTTTTTGTTCACCGAAAAATGTATTTGAATATTTTATGTTAAGAACGAAGTGTGAAATAAGAACGAAGTGTCCATTTTTAAAAGCAGTAAATTATAACATTTGCTATTTTCCCCCTCATAAATCAATGAATGAAACGCTATAACAAACGTCCACAGAACGCCAGTATTTATTACTAAGAAGGCGCGCGGGAGAAGCATTTAGTTTGACATAGATCACACTGGTAAACCGGCGACCGAAAGATCAGCTGGCTACCGAAAGATCAGCTCAAAGAAAAAAATTACCCATCAACACTGGGGTAAGTATTTCTGCTCGTTGGATACGTTATTCTCAACATATTTACAAAAGAAATGGTTCTCCGTGTTGCTGAATGAACGATACACGAATGTGTGTAATTTTCTTTGCATTATGTCAAATATTTTGTGAGATATGGCGAGTTAAACGTGAATGTTTCCCAAAAAGATGTCAATTCTGAAGTTTATACCCTAAATACTCATAAAATATTCAATACTGAGGTAAAACAGGTATACGATTAAAACAATTTATATTTAATGTAAAACGTATATAATTCTTACTGCAAGAATCCACGTATTAAAAAAGTTATGACTATTTAAACTACTCCAGTCGGTAAGAAAATGCGCCCGAATGGCACAGCTCCGAAAATGATTGGCGCCCCGAAAGATCAGCCCAGAAATCAACTTGAGAAGATCGCATATTTGTGACCAGACGGGTGTTTTATTTGTATTTCATGAAATCACAAGAAATACTGGTTGCATTTAAATACACTGCATCAGACAATTTACTGAAATTGATAAAACCTATTTCTTTAATCAAATAGTATTTATGTTTCGTTTTCGGCGGTACAAAGTGCAGGTTACCTGAGTTCATTATTGTCAATGTGGAAAGCAAGGCACTAAGAATTATAGTATAGTTTTGTACTTGTCTGACTTGGAACTTGGAAAAGTCAGACGAAATTTATTTTACTTTGAATTGAAAGTTTAACTCATATATCAAAGTTATACAACTTTATAAACGGTATTGACAATAAGTTGGATGAACATAAATACACACATAATGATGAACATAATTACACATACATGGCTAGCATAATATTCAATCAAATGACTAGGTAAGAAAAATGAAATACATTTCAAGGACGTTTTCAGACAGAGAAACAAGGCGTTGAGGTATCAGAAGGCATTTATATGTCCGCTTTTGCATGCAACGACAGACGCACACTATGAAGGTGGGTTGTGGGGAGGTTAGGGAAAATTGGTTGACAGACCTGACTCTCCCGCAGAAAAATGGCGTCTGTCTTCAATACATCCCCAGAGGGATATCCATGACAAGGGATATTGGTCCCCGAATTGCTAATTGGCCAGCTTCACAAACAGATCGTCTGCTTAGCCTTGTCAGAGTACTGAGAGTACCAAACGCTCCGGCTCTCTGTCTAAACATAAATCCGTTTTTCTTATTGCAACAGAAAACCCTATTTTATGTTTCGTTTTCGGCCGTACAAAGTGCAGGTTACCTGAGTTCATTATTGTCAATACAACTTTTATAAACGGTATTGACAATAAGTTGGATGAACATAAATACACACATAATGTCCAACCAAAGGGAACCTGCACTTGTAAGGTCTAAACATAAATCCGTTTTCCTTATTGCAACAGAAAACCCTATTTTATGCTAAAAACGACGCGAATAAAAAAAGTTAACGGTTATCGTCTCATGCGTTTGGGCAATTAGCAGTTTTATAAGGAATCTTGTGACCAGTCGTAAACCAGTGAAATTACTTAACAAATATTATTCAATTATCGCCTGCTAATTAGGTCAATACGTAGAGTTATCGACCAGGACCATTAATTTTTATATAAATTGATATTGTTTTATTAAATCATCCTAAGAAACAGACTATAGCTATAATGGCCGTAGGAAGGTGTTAATTGGAAAAAGCAAAATTCCTGAAACAAAACACCCACTTTTTTTTTGTGGGTGTTTCAAGTGAAAAGTGGGGGTTTCAGGAAGACACCATTCAGGTGACCAAGGACGAAGTTCGAGGCCGATATGATTTTTTTTCTGTTATATATATGTATTATAGGTGTTCTGGACCACTTTTAAATTACCCCAAATAATCTAAAATCACCACGCAAAATTTTCAGTTTTACTGAAAATTAAGTCGATTTAACTGGTTATTTATCATGTCCCAGGCGCTAAATAACCCAAGATTTTAAGATTGAATTGTGAAAATGTTTTAAATTTGGATGTTTAAATTTTATTATAAAATAGAGGTTAAACATCAAAACTTAGGTTAACAAACTTTTTTAAAAATATGGTACTGAAGAACACAAGTTTAAACAATTTTACTAAATTATTTTTTTAATACAAGCTCATAAGCATGATTTAATATAAGTTTAATTTAAAAAAAAAAAAAATTATAAGCCTTTTTATAGTAACATTAAAGTAATTAGCTCCACAATTATAACACAATTTGTATTTTGCATAAGTGCCTTCTCCACACCATAAACATGGTGAAACAAGGCTTGTTTTTAATCTGTATTTGTGCAAACTGCAATAATTAGAATCCTTAGTCGGCTTATTTTTACACGGTGGGTGTAATCCTACTTTTAAAAATTGGCAAACTTTTATACTACTCTCCATTTTATATATGTAATTATTTTATATTTAAGAATTTATATTTATAATACATAACACAGAAAAAACATGAGCAGTGAAAAAAACGAAGAGACTATAAGAATTTTAGCAGACCTGTACAAAGAAGTATTAGCCCATAGTCTTTTGACTATTGAAATACCAGAAAAAACAGATATACCAATCCCAGCAGTTAAGGAACAAAATTCTACATTAGAAAATTTAAGAAAGAGACATAACATGACATAACAAAAAACTACGTAAAAGAGAAAAGAAAAAACAAGAAGATGTTATAAATGAGCAAAATAAAAAATATGCCGATTTAAAACAAAATGTTATAAACGAACTAAAACAAGATATCAAAGATAAAAAAAGATGAAGAAAAATTAAACTAGTTGACAATCCAAAATGCGGATATTTTAGAGCATACGAAATATCTGTAAATAAATACAAAGATCCTCAAAAAGTATTTCGTGATAAAAAATCTATTATTACAAAACAAATTATCAAAGAGCTGATAAAAACTAAAGGATTAAAGTTTCAATTAGGACTTACTATAGATTTATTTAAAGATAATGGTTCTACCAAAAAATACACCACTGCAGTATTAAACAGTGAACAAAATGCCATTTTGAGCTCTGAAAAAATAAGCCAGTTTTATGACAATTCATCTGCATTTATACAAGAAAGTCTAGAAAGATTTACAAACACAGCATCTGGATTAGAAGTTGATCACTGTGTTAAGCTTTATTTGAATATTGCAAAGTATGAACCATTAAAAGGTTCTTCATATATTCCACTGCCTGAAGAAATAGCTAATAAAAAAGCAATAATAAACGTAAAAAATAACGATAATCAGTGTTTGTTTCATGCTATAAATTCTGCTCTAAATCCAGCCGCAGATCACACCGACAGGTTGTCAAAATATCCTAGTATAGATTTTCTAAAAAAATACGAAATTGACTTTCCTACACCAATTTCTCAAATTTTAAAAGTAGAAAAACTAAACAATCTTGCTATTAATGTTTACGGATGTACCATATCAGAAAAAAGTAAAAAAATAAATGTTTTTCCGTATAAAATATCAGAACAACCCAAAGATATTAATAGAATTAATCTGCTTTTGATATCTGATAAAAATGTTACAAACAACCACTATTGTTGGATTAAAAACTTAAATAGGTTATTATATGATCAAAACAAATATAAAGGCAAACTTATTTCTGTGATCGTTGTCTTTATGGATTTTCAAATGAAGACTTACTAACAAATCACAAAGAAGATTGTGAGGGTATCAACAAAAAATCTTGCAAAATTGAAATGCCAGAAAATGGTAAAAATACTGTAAAATTAAAAAATTACCAAAATAAAATGCATGTTCCTTATGTAATATATGCTGATTTTGAAAGCATAATTAAACCACAATTAAAACAATTTGAATAAAAATCAGAAATTCAAAATGTGAACGAAGCTTGTGGATTTGGATACCAAGTTGTCAGATATGACAGTGAAGTAACAAGAGAGTGAAGTAACAAGAGAGTGAATGGGTACATAATCGAATCTCGCATAATCTCGTATGGCTAAAACGAGAAAGATAAGCGTCCAATGTTTTGGATATAGCGGAATGGGTTTATTGTACAGGTAATCAGATTAGCGTTAATCTAATTGTAATAAAAATGAAATTGTTACACATTCGTTGCTATTTTGACGTTTAACTTCTATACCATATATACAGAAAGTAAGCCATTTTCAGGTGAAGATTATCATTTACTGAAAGGAAGAAATTATTATTAAGTCTAATTTTTTTATTTTTTTTATAAAATACTAACATCCGTACGTGTAGTCGGAACTTTTAAATATCTTGTAACATATGACACAGTAACTCGCAAGACCGAATAAGATAATGTTGTATATAAAAAAAAAATACATGAGAAATGTAATTAAAACGCGTAAGTTGAGTTGGGTTTTAGCAGTGTAGATACATCAGTTTAGCATTGGTTATATTTTCCTAATATTGTCGTATTAAAACGGCGTAATATAATTGTTTAACTAAAATATTTTTTAAATAAAAATGAAACATTTAACAGACATACGCGTTTTATTTTATACACTTTTTTTTGTTGACAAATCCGAATGAACATAATCATCAACTTTCGAATGCGTTTAGTTTCACTGATAAATGCACAATATAAATAAAATTAAAAAATATAACACAGTTATTGTGTATATATCTGTTACACAATTATTGTGTATATATCTGATGTCAACACACCAAGGGTGGCCAGTGTTTGTGATTTATGGCCTCTTTGATCTAACCAAATATCCTGCTTGGGACAGCCAATTAGCCATGGGGTACATACGGTACCCCGTTGCTAATTGGCTGTTTGTATGTACCCCGTGGCTAATTGTCTGTTATGATTGAGGAAACCTTTATATCTTTTGATCGCAATAAACAACCTGCCATGAATCCAACATTAGCAAACTCTTCAGTTAATTGTTTTGATTTTTTGCATGGTTATATATCTATGTAGGTCATATGAGCTAAGAGACCTTATAGTAAAAATTACCATCTCCAGGACGCTTATGGTGAAATGCATTCGAAAGCGCTTAATTAATACAGACATTAAACGTTGACATTCGTCTCCTATAATTCTTTTAGAATGGTGCTTACAATTCATGTTTTATGTATGAAATAATGTATATATGTATGCATATTTGATCGTAAACAATGAGACGCAAATAAACAATTGAACTTTCGTTGGAAAGGATATTTAATTACGCAAAAGAGCACCAACAATGCTCGGTTGACTAAGAGTCTTTAAAACATAATTAAAGCGTTTACATAAACAAAAAGTGTACTACTACATTCTTCAATCATATTTCTCGACAGCGAGTTGTTTTTATTCGAGGAATTAACTAAAATTAAAAAATGTATAACGAAATCCAACAAAATGGCATTTCATCGGCGTTGGCTGGAATCGGGATGTATGGCCATTTTCGGCGATATCTCTACAGTCTTAAGACACATTATTAGACAAAATTAAGGTTGTTGCATAATAAAAAGTGCACCACTACATTCTCCAATCATATTTCTAGACAGCGAGCTGTTTATTTTCGAGGAATTAAGTAAAATAAAAAAAATTATAGCGAAATCCAACAGGATGGCATTTCATCGACGTTGGCTAGGCTTGGCCATGTTGGTCGAGATCTATGCAGTCTTCAAGACAAATTATTAGATAAAATTACGGGTTTTGTATAATAAAAAGTATACACTACATTCTTCAATCATAGTTCTCGACAGCGAGCTGTTTATTTTTGAGGAATTAACTTAAACAAAAAAATGTATAGTGGATTTGCGCCATCTCCACATCTCTCTTTAACAAAACTTCAGCCAACACGGCCGACCATTAGTATGTGAAATTCATTTTATATCAATCAATTCACTGTAAAATAACGTAAAAATACCCAACATGTCAATATCGACAATAAGTAATATAACAACAAACATTTTCTGCGAAGTATGATGTCTTGTTAATCCAAAACAGTCGAATATTTTACAATTTCACGGAGCGGAGCACTTCACCGATAGAAAAAAAATGGCGGATGTTCAGAAAATTTTACCGCTAAATCGAGATTCTTTCCACTTCTCGAAGCCATACGAGATTTCAGTCAGCTGCGCTATATCTCCATTAGTGGTCACCATTCACCTCTTGTTACTTCACTGGGTTATTTACAGAGGTGAAGATGCTGTTGAAGTGTTTTTAAATCGCCTAGAATGTGAGAAGAGCAACATTAATAATATATTTGCTCACCCAAAACCATTAATAATGACTCAACAAAATGAAGCAGATTATGAAAAAGCTACACAATGTTGATATGTGATAATGAAATAGGCAGAAAATCTGGTAAAAACTGTAAAGTAAGAGACCACTGCCATTTTACTGGAGACTACAGAGGTGCAGCACATAAAAACTGCAACTTAAAACTAAAAATAAAACCTGGCAAAACTTCAATTCCTGTCATATTTCACAACTTCAAAGGATATGATAGTCATTTTGTTATGCAAAAAATACATAAAATGAAAGGTAATGTAACATTTATTCCAAATAATGCTGAAAAATACATATCATTTAGTGGCGGCCAGCTTAAATTTTTAGACAGTTTCCAATTTATGGCTTCTTCTTTAGAAAAACTTGTTGATGCGACAGACAAATCTTATTTCAAAATTACAAAAGACCAATTTAAAGAACAAACAGATTTACTTTTACGAAAAGGTGTTTATCCATATGAATATTTTGATAGCATGGATAAATTTAATGAAACCAAATTACCACCGATTGAATCATTTTACAGTAAACTTATAGATGATGGTATTACTCAAAAAGATTACGATCATGCCCAAGAAGTATGGGGAAAATTAAATTGTAAAACTCTTGGAGATTATCATGATTTATATTTAAAAACTGATGTAACTTTGTTGGCTGATGTATTCCAAACTTTCAGAAAAACATGCATGAACTCATATAAACTCGATGCTTTACAATTACTACACAGCACCTGGATTATCTAGGGATGCTTTACTTAAATTTTCAAAAATAGAACTAGAACTTCTTAGAGATATGAATATGCACTTATATGTTGAAAAAGGAATGCGTGGCGGAATAAGTATGGTATCAACACGATACGCCAAAGCAAACAAACCACACGTAGCTGATTATAACCCTAACGAGGAAAATCTTTTTAATGTATTTTGATGCAAATAATCTTTATGGATGGGCAATGAGTCAACCACTTCCATATTCCGGATTTAAATGGGTTGACTTAAAAACATTACAAGAGCTAAGAAAAGATAAAGGATAGTTTCTTGAAGTAGATTTAAAATATCCTAAAGAACTACATGATAGTCACAATGATTATCCACTTGCCCCTGAAAGATTAAAAGTAAAAAAAGAATGGTTATCTGAGTACCAAACAAATTTATTAGAAAATAACGTTATGACAGAACAACTAGTACCAAATCTTATGGACAAAACAAAATATGTATTACATTATAAAAATTTACAGTTGTATTTATCATTAGGCATGGAATTAACAAATATCCACAGGGTGCTAGAATTTAATGAAAAACCTTGGATGGCATCATACATAAATTTAAACACAGAACTTAGGAAAAAAGCTAAATCACAATTTGAAAAAGATTTTTACAAGCTTATGAATAACTCATAAAGGAAGACTGCAAACGAAAACGATAAAGGTAGATAAAACAAAACAAAAAGAAACAAGCTGCAAACTATGTTATTATGTCTTTTTTTTCATATTTTCCGTACATGTAGTATTAAATTTTCATCTACCAAAGATATTTTTATCTACATGAAAGAATAAGCCGTAAAAGCATGGAACTTAAAAATAACCCATGTTGTAATATCCAAGTTTATAATTATATAATTCCCAATGAATTACGTCGTCAAAAATCTGTTGCAGCTCCTTAAAATAAATCAAACGGGTCTGGTACTTTTTTAAAAATACTTGGTTTTGTTGGTGGTATTTCTGGTTTGGTCTCTACATGCTTCCAAGTTTTACATAGCACTTGCCATACAGCAAAACCAGTAATGGCACAGTATACAACTGTTTTGGTAAAATCTGTGTATTCTTGCATAGTCTTGGTTACGTCTTCCAGTTTATAGGATTCTGTATTTTCTTTTTCCAGTATAGATGTATCTGACTCTGACACAGCATCCAGAGAATCCAGTATATTTTGCATTAGTTCTGTTTGTCTATCCATCTTTGTCTCGATCTGCCCTAATCTTGCATAAAAATCTTCTACAACAACTTCTCTCTGTGGAACGTATGGTTCTATTTGTATTCTAGAAGAGTCTGGAGACTCTTTTGTAATCCTTTCTACTATAGTTTTTGCATCCCATAATCTTTGCAATCAATATTATACTTTTTTTGTATCTCTGACGCAGACAAAACACTTTTTGATTTTTTTATCTCCTCTATGTCTTCCAAAGAAAATTTTGTTTTTCCCATTTTTCTTGTATGTGTATAAAAAAAAAAAAAAATAGAGTATGAAATTAAAACAAGCTATAATGTGTTATAATGAGCTAAATATAACACTAAAATGGATTACAGCAGAATTAAAATGGGTTGCGGGAGAACTAAAATGGATTGCAGTGGAGTATAAGACCAAAACATGCTATTTTCGGCTATAATGAAATAAATTGCTTGTAACAATGCTAAAAACAGCATTAAAGTGGATTACAACAGAACAAAAGGGGAGTATAGCAGCACTAAAGTGGATTACAGATGATTAAAACGAGCTTAAAGTAAGCTACAGCAACTTAACATTAAAGTAAATTATAAAACCCTCCATCGGGAGGAGCAAACAACACGAAAGGGGAGTACAAAATTAAAATAATCTATAACAAAGTAAAACAAAGTAAACAAACTAAAATATCCTAACAGCCATTGCTTTGACTTTTTGTTTCGTAGTTTTTAAAACTGTGCATACAATTTTATGCTCCACCATTACAAAATTAACATACAACTCTCTCAAAAACCAATTGTCTATAAAAGCTCCTTTATCAGTAAATATAACGCACCTGTCCATTCCACGCACAATCAAAGTGCCATACTTTAAAACAGTCAACACTGTCCCAACATCCAAATCATCTATTTTTTTATAGTCCTTGGGTTTCCCCAAAACTTCTATTTTTTCTAGCAACTTTGGTGCTGAATCTGGAAATTTACGAATCAAAATCTCGGTTTTAACTGTCTTGTTTCTAGTATCTGACCAGCAGTGTTCCAGTTTTAAGTTTAAACTCAGCATGTATAATATTGTTTATTCCTGCTAGATAAACTTTGGAATTGTAATCTGCCCAGTAAGCTTGCCCCGTCGCAGTGACTAAAATATATGTATTCTTGCCAGATGGGACAGCACCACATATATCCAAAACATCCCCATCTTTGCATGTTGTTAAATTTAAAGCAGTCGTGTAAGATACTATGTGTTTTACATGATCTCTGTTTATTATTGTTTGCCTTGTTATTTTGGATTTTATTGCTAGTTGTTTTTCCAGCAACTTTGCTATTTCCTCTTTTGCAACAAGTCTCTTATCCATGTATTGCATTTCTTCCAAATTTAGTGGGATTGTTTTAGTTTTTTTATTGGACATCTTGGGGTTTATATAAAACTCTGCTCCATTGTTATTAATTAAACCAAAGTGGGATGGATCCGCTGTCCCGGATTGGTATATGTATTTTCTGCATACCAACTGGGCTCCTTTGTCTTGTAATTTTGTATACGTGTTTGTGGCTAATTTTATTGTATCATCCTCCAAAACCATGTAAACAATGTCAATAGGCTTGTTAAAAGTCAAAGATGAAACCATCCAATTAAAATCTCGGGGATCATCTGTTTCTTTTATGCAACCTCCTATTTTTCTTGTCAAAGAATTAATCCAATGACAAACAGCTACAAGATTTCCACATTTGACAACCAAGTTTCTGTTTATTCTTTCTGTGACGCAGGTCCATTGTTTTTCTATGGATGTGGAATAACATTTTTTATCCAGGAGAGTCTTCCATCTGTTTATGGAATAATCTATATCCTGCTGCGTGGGAATCTTTTTATAAAAAGTAGTTTCAACACGGAGTAAACCATGTTCCAAACATTTTTCTATAGTATCTTTCAAAATCCCACCTGCATTGCACCAGCTGTATAGATGATGTCCAAAGTTTTCTCTTACGCTATCACTTTCTACTTCTTGTGCAAATTTATTATAGATTTTGCTTCTTTCATTTTCACTTACAAAAGTTAAGCAGTTGTCACCTACGTGGTGGGAGTTATTTAGTACTGTTTCATCCTCACCCTGGTAGTCATCACCTTGTATGTGGAATCCGTTATTTACTAAAACTTCTGTTATTTCTGCTTTATCAAAACATCCTGCAAAATCTTGTGTTATGTCCACATCTTCCAATTTAATTTTAAAGTGGGCAAGTTCGGGATCTTTTATTATTTGTATTACAATTTCTAGCGGAACGGAGTTGCAAGATATTTTGTATCGTAGTCTTCTTTCTTCTTCATTTTCATCATCATTAGATTCCAAAGCCTTATACCCAACAGCTTTTATAAAAGCTTTTTGGTTGTGTTTTATTAAAACTGTGTGGATACGTTGGTTGTATAATCCTACCAAAGTGTTTTTATACATAATTTTACCATCCTTATCCTTGTCAAAAGAAGCCGGAGCGGATAGTATAAAATTGTCGCAAAACACTGGACTTATTGGATATATTGTATGGTTTGGTGTACCATATTTATTGTAATTTAACCCTCGTAAATCATTTTTGGAATTTAGCAAGCACAGTTTTTCTGTTAATTTTCTAGGAGTTGTTTTGGAGTTGCTTGTAAGTTGTGATTTTTGGATTGTGATAAACTCACTCTCTTTTATTTCCTCTACTTTAAACATCTTTTTTTTTATACTTAATTAAAGCTACAGAGTCCCTATATCAATCGATTTCTTCTTCGTAGGCGTGTCTTTATTTGTAACTTCATGTTCACCAGCTCATGTCGAAATCGGGTATTTAAGCGAGCAAATATAGCGCAATAAATCATTTACTGTATATACATCGACCACTGCACATCGTACCTGTACACAGGTTACATTAATTTTTACAGAAAAAAAAAGTTAGCTTCTTTCGGGGCTCGAACACACGACCTTCTGACTTCAAGTCCTGAGCTCTATCCACTGAACTAAACCGCTACTTGAGAAAATAGTATACTAACTAACATATATTATAAGGCAAAATAACTTAACATATTTGAACGCAACTAAAGATGGATCAATAAATATGCAGTCCATATTGTCGCACGTGTAAATTAACATTGCCTGGTGTAATACTGTACCTTATCAATATGAAACTAATACTTCGCCTCAAATCAACCATATCTCGACTTGTTATTTAGCGCTTGATGAGTTTGTGTGCGCGCTCTTGTTATTACGTAATGCCTATTTAGTGTTAAAAATGCTACAAAATACCAATAAATAGCAGTGGTCTAGAGGTTCAGCGTACATCTTTCAAATCTTACAAGTGCAAGGCTGTGGTTCAAATCCATTCCGGGCAACTATTTTTTTATCACATATATTCTGGAGCCGTATATTTATCGATGTTACCTGTACGGAGGCTAAATAAAAATGTGAAATTTTACGTATCGATTTCTCCTTATATACCGACTTTTGGGGTGTTCGTCGATTTGAAACTACTTCACACGTGACTCATTCATATTCATGAGTTATTACCAGTTAAAATAGGGACTGTACAGCTTTAAGGTAGAGCAATTGTTTAATATAATTTTTAATACACTAGGTTATTTTTGAGTTCCATGCTTTTACGGCTTATTCTTTCATGTAGATAAAAATATCTTTGGTAGATGAAAATTTTATACTACATGTACGGAAAATATGAAAAAAAAGACATAATAACATAGTTTGCAGCTTGTTTCTTTTTGTTTTGTTTTATCTACCTTTATCGTTTTCGTTTGCAGTCTTCCTTTATGAGCAAATATATTATTAATGTTGCTCTTCTCACATTCTAGGCGATTTAAAAACACTTCAACAGCATCTTCACCTCTGTAAATAACCGAATCATTAGCTTTGTTGTCATATCTGACAACTTGGTATCCAAATCCACAAGCTTCGTTCACATTTTGAATTTCTGATTTTTTTCCAAATTGTTTTAATTGTGGTTTAATTATGCTTTCAAAATCAGCATATATTACATAAGGAACATGCATTTTATTTTGGTAATTTTTTAATTTTACAGTATTTTTACCATTTTCTGGCATTTCAATTTTGCAAGATTTTTTGTTGATGCCCTCACAATCTTCTTTGTGATTTGTTAGTAAGTCTTCATTTGAAAATCCATAAAGACAACGATCACAGAAATAAGTTTTGCCTTTATATTTGTTTTGATCATATAATAACCTATTTAAGTTTTTAATCCAGCAATAGTGGTTGTTTGTAACATTTTTATCAGATATCAAAAGCAGATTAATTCTATTAATATCTTTGGGTTGTTCTAATATTTTATACGGAAAAACATTTACTTTTTTACTTTTTTCTGATATGGTACATCCGTAAACATTAATAGCAAGATTGTTTAGTTTTTCTACTTTTAAAATTTGAGAAATTGGTGTAGGAAAGTCAATTCCGTCTTTTTTTAGAAAATCTATACTAGGATATTTTGACAACCTGTCGGTGTGATCTGCGGCTGGATTTAGAGCAGAATTTATAGCATGAAACAAACACCGATTATCGTTATTTTTTACGTTTATTATTGCTTTTTTATTATCTATTTCTTCAGGCAGTGGAATATATGAAGAACCTTTTAATGGTTCATACTTTGCAATATTCAAATAAAGCTTAACACAGTGATCAACTTCTAATCCAGATGCTGTGTTTGTAAATCTTTCTATACTTTCTTGTATAAATGCAGATGAATTGTCATAAAACTCGCTTATTTTTTCAGAGCTCAAAATGGCATTTTGTTCACTGTTTAATACTGCAGTGGTGTATTTTTTGGTAGAACCATTATCTTTAAATAAATCTATAGTAAGTCCTAATTGAAACTTTAATCCTTTAGTTTCTATCAGCTCTTTGATAATTTGTTTTGTAATAATAGATTTTTTATCACGAAATACTTTTTGAGGATCTTTGTATTTATTTACAGATATTTCGTATGCTCTAAAATATCCGCATTTTGGATTGTCAACTAGTTTAATTTTTCTTCATCTTTTTTATCTTTGACATCTTGTTTTAGTTCGTTTATAACATTTTGTTTTAAATCGGCATATTTTTTATTTTGCTCATTTATAACATCTTCTTGTTTTTTCTTTTCTCTTTTACGTAGTTTTTTGTTATGTCGTCTCTTTCTTAAATTTTCTAATGTAGAATTGTGTTCTTTAACTGCTGGGATTGGTATATCTGGTTTTTTTGGTATTGCAATAGTCAAAAGACTATGGGCTAATACTTCTTTGCTTATAGCTCCTGTTTTGTACAGGTCTGCTAAAATTCTTATAGTCTCTTCGTTTTTTTCACTGCTCATGTTTTTTCTTTGTTATGTATTATAAATATAAATTCTTAAATATAAAATAATTATATATATAAAATGGAGAGTAGTATAAAAGTCTGCCAATTTTTAAAAGTAGGATTACATTCGCCGTGTAAAAATAAGCCGACTAAGGATTCTAATTATTGCAGTTTGCACAAATACAGATTAAAAACAAGCCGTGTTTCACCATGTTTATGGTGTGGAGAAGGCACTTATGCAAAATACAAATTTTGTTATAATTGTGGAGCTAATTACTTTAATGTTACTATAAAAAGGCTTATAAAAAAAAAAAAAATAAATTAAACTTATATTAAATCATGCTTATGAGCTTGTATTAAAAAAAAAATTAGTAAAAAATGTTAAACTTGTGTTCTTCAGTACCATATTTTTAAAAAAGTTTGTTAACCTAAGTTTTGATGTTTAACCTCTATTTTATAATAAAATTTAAACATCCAAATTTAAAACATTTTCACAATTCAATCTTAAAATCTTGGGTTATTTAGCGCCTGGGACATGATAAATAACCAGTTAAATCGACTTAATTTTCAGTAAAACTGAAAATTTTGTGTGGTGATTTTAGATTATTTGGGGAAATTTAAAAGTGATTCCCTATAATACATATATATCTGTTTGATAAATCTGCGTATTGACCGATATATCAAATAGGCAATAATTCTTTTATTATTAAAATTATATTATTTCGTACTATACAGTAATATCCAAAATACTTTATAGTTCATACGCGCGGGAAACGTCTTAATTATAGATTATTCAGAATGTATTGATGTGCGTTGTGGAATGTTATTAAAGGTGCCGTTTTTCTACTTCTGAAGTAGAAAAAGGGCACTTTTAATAATATTCAATACCGTACATTATTGGAGAACCCGTAACAGCTATTGGAAAAAAGGTCACAAATCCGTAGTTTTGATTTTTCTTTCAGGTTCATAATGAAATTATTCAAATGCTACTATTGCCACGAAGAAACTGATACAACTAAACAAATAATAGCACATGTATGTGATAATCATTCAAGTGAAACAATAAAATATAAAGAGTTAGAGCTGAACTATGTAACAGGCAAAACAGGATATAGAACAAAAACTTTGAATAACATTATACCTGTTTCTTACAAAATAATCGATACTTCAGACAACAGCATCTTCAGAAGTAGAAAAACGGCACCTTTAATAACATTCCACAACGCACATCAATACATTCTGAATAATCTATAATTAAGACGTTTCCCGCGCGTATGAACTATAAAGTATTTTGGATATTACTGTATAGTACGAAATAATATAATTTTAATAATAAAAGAATTATTGCCTATTTGATATATCGGTCAATACGCAGATTTATCAAACAGAAAAAAAATCATATAGACCTCGAACTTCGTTCTTGGTCAAATGAATTGTTCTGGTCGATAACTCTGCGTACTGACCTAATTAGCCGGCGATAATTGAATAATATTTGTTAAGTAATTTCACTGGTTTACGACTGGTCACAAGATTCCTTATAAAACTGCTCATTGCCAAAACGCATGAGACGATAACCGTTAACTTTTTTTTTATTCGCGTCGTTTTTAGCATAAATACTATTTGATTAAAGAAATAGGTTTTATCAATTTCAGTAAATTGTCTGATGCAATGTATTTAAATGCAACCAGTATTTCTTGTGATTTCATGAAATACTAATAAAACACCCGTCTGGTCACAAAAATGCGATTTTCTCAAGTTGATTTCTGGGCTGATCTTTCGGGGCGCCAATCATTTTCGGAGCTGTGCTATTCGGGCGCATTTTCTTACCGACCGGTGTAGTTTAAAGTCATAACTTTTTTAATACGTGGATTCTTGCAGTAAGAATTATATACGTTTTACATTAAATATAAATTGTTTTAATCGTATACCTGTTTTACCTCAGTATTGAATATTGTATGAGTATTTAGCGAATAAACTTCAGAATTGACATCTTTTTGGGAAACATTCACGTTTAACTCGCCATATCTCACAAAATATTTGACATAATGCAAAGAAATTTACACACATTCGTGTATCGTTCATTCAGCAACACGGAGAACCATTTCTTTTGTAAATATGTTGAGAATAACGTATCCAACGAGCAGAAATACTTACCGCAGTGTTGATGGGTAAATTTTTGCTTTGAGCTGATCTTTCGGTAGCCAGCTGATCTTTCGATCGCCGGTTTACCAGTGTGTAGATGTTCTTTAAAAAAAAAAAAAAAAAACGAAACAATATGCAAACTATGCGAACAGTAATAGCCGCCCGGTAAAAAACAAACGACTATATCAATACATGTATGACACGCATTAAATAGTTAAACATAATTATACAATAGTATACCTGTTTGCAACACGAGTGCAATCACGTGTCCAATCCCAGTGTCTGTCATGTGTATGTTTGTATCGTTACTCAACCTACATTCTAGAGTCTGCATGTTGTAATTTGCTCCCGAACACGCGTTCGGCCCGTACGACTGGCACGTGCGAGCGCATTTGATATTAGACATTCCCTGGTGTGTTGCAAACACGTTAGGGAGCTGTTTCCCGTTGTACTGTTTAAATGTTACTGCACGAACAACAGTGTTTATGTATATCAAATATGAACTTCCCAAAAACAGAAAGAAATTTGAAAACAACACGTTAAACCTCATGGTTGAAATGTCTTAATTTATATTTTCCGTAAGTATTTTCTTAAACATGTAACTTTCTTCCAGTTGTTTTTCATAAACCTTTGTGTGTATTTTGTTTTAATTTCGTGTTGTTGTTTTTTATTTAAAAGATTTTATGATACGACAATCTCATCTGAATTTATATCAATACGAAGTGCGTCCGCCGCAAGGCTGAATTAAATACGATGTGCGTAAGCCGTAAGGCTGAATAAAATACGAAGTGCGTCCGCCACAACGCTGAATAAAATACAAAGTTCATCCGCCGCAAGGCTAAATAAAATACGAAGTGCGTCCGCCGCAAGGCCGAATAAAATAAGCAGTGCGGCCGTTGAAAAGCTGAATGAAATACGTAGTGCGTTCGCCACAAGTCTGAATAAAATACGAAGTGCGTCCGCCGAAAGCTGAATAAAATACAAAATGCGTCCGCCGCAAGGCTGAATAAAATACAATGTGCGTTCGCCGCAAGGCTTAAACTCTTACGTTAAAACTCGACTTTAAAATGTTTCATACGATAACTAAAGTTACAGTGCAGTCACCTAGTGATTTATTTTGTATTCGATCAATATTACACAGTTAGGTGTAACTATTGTGTTTAAGCCAGTTAAAGAACAGGTGGGTGTCATTAAATGTCGTCTTATGATAAAATGGGCGTTTTAAAATATAACTTGTGGCAAGTCCCGCAATTTATGTGTAATTATTATTTCAAATTATTGGAGTTGTTGGACTTTTCTACTTCGCATATCATATATTCTGTAAATCCTATTTAACTATGGAGGGATACATGGAAATCTTGGTATCTGTGAATCCTGCCCTACTCTTACAGTCAAATATATTTCTGTGCTTCTTGAACATGCTTGAAGGATAGTCCCTGATACTTACCGTCCCCATCCAAAGGACAAAGTCAAAGGAAGGTGTATTGCGCAAGAGAACTTTGAAGGAGCATTGTGACATTGGCAGTGGCGAAGCCGCTTATAAGCACTGCAGGCCCGAGCCTACAACTTTTCCCAGATATATTAATTCTAAAAACCCTAAAAACGCATTAAAAACGAAGAGGGAGGAGGCGTGTGATGGGTTGTGGGGGTGGGGGGAGGGAGGAGGCGTGTGGTGGGTTGGTGGGGGGGGGGGGGGGTGGATAAGTGGTGTTGGGGGTTTTGTCGTAAAATATTCCGAAATGTTAACTTTTTGTAATAACGTTCAGAATAATGTCTCGCCAATACAATCTTGAAGCCGTCAAAAAATAAATAATACGTTTCATGCCCCAAAAATCTCCCAAACTCATAAAAATGCAACATTTTATGTTAAATTTATATTTTTATAAATCGAGGAGAGCATACCCCCATACCTCACTAGCACCGTCGCATCTGCGGTGCTCGTTTGGTTGGGGCTACAACACATTCGCCCAGCTACGCCACAGATTGGTGGTCTCCGGATGTCACGTGTAACCTGATGTCCTCGATTAAACCAGATATTAATGTAATCTGCACAGAATTATTTCATCTAATCGCTTATTTTCCTTTAAAAATAATATTCATTCGACGGCACACATCGCGGCGACATACAGACAACAGATAACAACTAACTACACAGACGTCGTGGTGACCTACAGACAACAGATAACTATTAACTGCACACACATCGCGGCGAACTACAGACAACAGATAACTACTAACTACACACACATCGCGGCGACCTACAGACAACAGATAACAACTAACTACACACACATCGAGGCGACCTACAGACAACAGATAACAACTAACTACACACACATCGCGGCGACCTTACAGACAACAGATGACAACTAACAACACACACATCGCGGCGACCTACAGACAACAGATAACAACTAACTACACACACATCGCGGCGACCTACAGACAACAGATTACAACTAACTACACACACATCGCGGCGACCTTACAGACAACAGATAACAACTAACTACACACACATCGCGGCGACCTACAGACAACAGATAACAACTAACTACACACACATCGAGGCGACCTACAGACAACAGATAACAACTAACTACACACACACATCGCGGCGACCTACAGGCAACAGATAACTACTCAACTACACACACATCGCGGCGACCTTACAGACAACAGATGACAAGTAACAACACACATCGCGGCGACCTACAGAAAACAGATGACAACTAACTACACACACATCGCGGCGACCTACAGACAACAGATAACAACTAACTGCACACACATCGTCGCGACCTACAGACAACAGATAACAACTAACTACACACACATCGCGGCGACCTACAGACAACAGATAACAACTAACTACACACACATTACGGCGACCTACATACAACAGATATCTACTAACTACACACACATCGCGGCGACCTTACAGACAGCAGATAACAACTAACTGTACACACATCGCGGCGACCTACAGACATTAGATAACAACTAACTACACACACATCGCGGCGACCTACAGACAACAGATAACAACTAACTACACACACATCGCGGCGACCTACAGACAACAGATAACAACTAACTACACACACATCGCGGCGACCTACAGACAACAGATAACAACTAACTACATACACATTGCGGCGACCTACATACAACAGATAACTACTAACTACACACACATCGCGGCGACCTTACAGACAACAGGTAACAACTAACTACACACACATCGCGGCGACCTACAGACAATAGATAACAACTAACTACACACACATCGCGGTGACCTACAGACAACAGATAACAACTAACTACACACACATCGCGGCGACCTTACAGATAACAGATAACAACTAACTACACACACATCGCGGCGACCTTATAGACAACAGATAATAACTAACTACACACACATCGCGGCGACCTTATAGCCAACAAATAACTACTAACTACACACACATCGCGGCGACCTTCAGGCAACAGATAACTACTAACTGCACACACATCGCGGCGAACTACAGACAACAGATAACTACTAACTGCACACACATCGCGGCTACCTACAGACAACAGATAACAACTAACTACACACACATCGAGGCGACCTACAGAAAACAGATAACAACTAACTACACACACATCGCGGCGACCTTACAGACAACAGATGACAACTAACAACACACACATCGCGGCGACCTACAACAGATAACAACTAACTACACACACATCGCGGCGACCTACAGACAACAGATTACAACTAACTACACACACATCGCGGCGACCTTACAGACAACAGATAATAACTAACTACACACACATCGCGGCGACCTACAGACAACAGATAACAACTAACTACACACACATCGAGGCGACCTACAGACAACAGATAACAACTAACTACACACACATCGCGGCGACCTACAGGCAACAGATAACTACTCAACTACACACACATCGCGGCGACCTTACAGACAACAGATGACAAGTAACAATACACATCGCGGCGACCTACAGAAAGCAGATGACAACTAACTACACACACATCGCGGCGACCTACAGACAACAGATAACAACTAACTGCACACACATCGTCGCGACCTACAGACAACAGATAACAACTAACTACACACACATCGCGGCGACCTACAGACAACAGATAACAACTAACTACACACACATTACGGCGACCTACATACAACAGATAGCTACCAACTACACACACATCGCGGCGACCTTACAGACAGCAGATAACAACTAACTGCACACACATCGCGGCGATCTACAGACATTAGATAACAACTAACTACACACACATCGCGGCGACCTACAGACAACAGATAACAACTAACTACACACACATCGCGGCGACCTACAGACAACAGATAACAACTAACTACACACACATCGCGGCGACCTACAGACAACAGATAACAACTAACTACATACACATTGCGGCGACCTACATACAACAGATAACTACTAACTACACACACATCGCGGCGACCTTACAGACAACAGGTAACAACTAACTACACACACATCGCGGCGACCTACAGACAATAGATAACAACTAACTACACACACACATCGCGGTGACCTACAGACAACAGATAACAACTAACTACACACACATCGCGGCAACCTTACAGATAACAGATAACAACTAACTACACACACATCGCGGCGACCTTATAGACAACAGATAATAACTAAATACACATACATCGAAGCGACCTTATAGACAACAAATAACTACTAACTACACACACATCGCGGCGACCTACAGGCAACAGATAACTACTCAACTACAAACACATCGCGGCGACCTTACAGACAACAGATGACAACTAACAACACAGACATCGCGGCGACCTACAGACAAAAGATGACAACTAACTACACACACATCGCGGCGACCTACAGACAACAGATAACAACTAACTACACACACATCGCGGCGACCTACAGACAACAGATAACTACTAACTACACACACATCGAGGCGACCTACAGACAACAAATAACAATTAACTACACACACATCGCGGCGACCTACAGACAACAGATAACTACTAACTACACACACATCGCGGCGACCTACAGACAACAGATTTCAACTAACTACACACACATTGCGGCGACCTACATACAACAGATAACTACTAACTACACACACATCGCGGCGACCTTACAGACAACAGATAACAACTAACTACACACACATCGCGGCGATCTACAGACAACAGATAACAACTAACTACACACACATCGCGGCGACCTTACACACAACAGATAACTACTAACTACACACACATCGCGACGACCTACAGACAACAGATAACAACTAACTACACACACATCGCGGCGACCTTACAGACAACAGATAACAACTAACTACGCACACATCGCGGCGACCTACAGACAACAGATAACAACTAACTACACACACATCGCGGCGACCTACAGACAACAGATAACAACTAACTACACACACATTGCGTCGACCTTACAGACAACAGATAACAACTAACTACACACACATCGCGGCGACCTACATACAACAGATAACAACTAACTATACACACATCGCGGCGACCTACATACAACAGATAACAACTAACTACGCACACATCGCGGCGACGTACAGACAACAGATAACAACTAACTACACACACATCGCGGCGATCTACAGACAACAGATAACAACTAACTACACACACATCGCGGCGACCTACAGACAACAGATAACAACTTACTACACACACATCGCGGTGACCTACAGACAACAGATACCTACTTACTACACACACGTCGCGGCGACCTACAGACAACAGATAACAACTAACTACACACACATCGCGGCGACCTTACAGACAACAGATAACAACTAACTACACACACATCGCGACGACCTACAGACAACAGATAACAACTGACTACACACACATCGCGGCGACCTACAGACAACATATAACAACTAACTACACACACATCGCGGCGACCTTACAGACAACAGATAACAACTAACTACACACACATCGCGGGGACCTACAAACAATGAATGAATGAATGAATGGTGTTTTACGGCACGTCGACACATAAATAGGTCATATTATGCGCAAAAATTGATGAAAAATGAAGAAATGAAGTATTAATTAAACATTAATGTAAATATATAAACAGATAACAACTAAATACACACACATCGCGACGACCTACAGACAACAGATAACAACTAAATACACACACATCGGGGCGACCTACAGACAACAGATAACAACTAACTACACACACATCGCGGTGACCTACAGACAACAGATAACAACTAACTACACACACATCGCGGCGACCTAAAGACAACAGATAACTACTAACTACACACACGTCGCGGCGACCTACAGCGAGCGAGAAATTTTTCAATACTGAGGGCGTGCATCGAAATTGTTTGATATTATATCTACAGTAACATGGACATACATGCATGATCCGGAATTTTTAGGGGGGCGCACCCGGCGCGCGCCCCACCCCTAAAAATTCCGGATCATGCATGTATGTCCATGTTACTGTAGATATAATATCAAACAATTTCGATGCACGCCCTCAGTATTGAAAAATTTCTCGCTCGCTTCGCTTGCTCTACGCATAATGACTAATGAGTGGTTTAATTAACACATTGTTAAATCCTTTTATTTGAAAACGGACTTTTTTTATTCATACATGTCCATGTTACTGTAGATAAAATATCAAACAATTTCGATGCACACCCTCAGTATATTTTTTTTTCGCTCGCTTCGCTCGCTTAACGCATAATGGCTAATGAGTGGTTTAATTAACAAATTGTTAAAAAAACTTTTATTTTAAAACGGACTTTTTTATTCATACATGTATGTTCATGTTACTGTAGATAAAATATCAAACAATTTCGATGCACGCCCTCAGTATAAAAAAAAATCTCGCTCGCTTCGCTCACTCTACGCATAATGACTAATGAGTGGTTTAATTAACACATTGTTAAATCCTTTTATTTGAAAATGGACTTTTTTTTATTCATACATGTATGTCCATGTTACTGTAGATAAAATATCAAACAATTTCGATGCACGCCCTCAGTATTTTTTTTTTTTTGCTCGCTTCGCTCGCTCGACGCATAATGGCTAATGAGTGGTTAATTAACACATTGTTAAATCCTTTTATTTGAAAACGGACTTTTTTTATTCATACATGTATGTCCATGTTACTGTAGATAAAATATCAAACAATTTCGATGCACGCCCTCAGTATAACAATTTTTTTTCGCTCGCTTCGCTCGCTCGACGCATAATGGCTAATGAGTGGTTTAATTAACACATTGGTAATTCCTTTTATTTGAAAATGGACTTTTTTACCCTATCAATGCACTACCGCAACCGTTTTATGAGGCTAGAAACGGAAACGAAAATTTACCAAAATCTTACGCCCCCCCTAAGCTGAAATCCTGGATCCGCCCCTGACGGTGACCTACAGATGAGAAGTTTTATTGAGTCTGTTCCTGAGGGGTAATATGAGGTTCAACAGCTCTCACGCCCAATATCACCTGTTAAGCAGTATTCTACTTTAAGGCCACCGATATTTGGATTGCTGATCCGAAAGTATAACACTACTGATTAGTAGTCAGATACTTTTTACAGAGCATTAAACAAACGTTAGTGTGAAGGCTGCTAAAACTGTTAAAGTACAAATTCTGAAACATAGCCAAATGTGGGTATTTTACGCACATGCCTGAACGCCAACTTTGAGTTGTTGTGATAGGCGCTTATAAGAGGCCTGTAAACACCGATTTGCACTCAAATTTGCTCTTATTAGACGATCATATTCAAACTATCTGATCTATAACGTTGTTTTTTGTAACTCGTGACGTCTTTATCATGAAGACTATAACAGCTCATATTTTGTTTTGTGTTAAGTGTGAATTAAATTTCCAAAATTGTTTCAAAAACCAGCGTTTGTTTGGCTTTTTTTGATTAAACCCCACTCCCACCCCAGCCAAAAATAATTAAGTTGTTTTATTTGTATGTTGCTGAATATAAAAGACAACCTTTGGAAGCTTTATCTGTTAAATATTCCAATGTTAATCTTGTCTACAAAAAAAATCCATTGTCACGGAAATTGTTCAAAATTGTAACTTTTGGCAAAACAAACCCCGCATTTCATAGTCTACGAGCATTTAAGAGTTTATTTCAGTTACTCCGTGCGCTTCGGCGATTATAAAAATGTTGAAACCATTTGTTTAGTTAGCTCTAAATGTCTTAGCCTATAGGGTGAGTACAAGTGACCTATAGGCGCTGATTTGCCCTCAAATTTGCTCTTAGCAGACGATCAGACTTATCAGGATCTCTTTTAGCTGTCCACAAAAGCTGTCGCACTCATAGCTTCCGGTGACAACGCGAAATATGAACCCTGTATATAGACTCTAGTACGGTCAATAACTGCCTGCGTATGAATATGGGTATTTTGAAATACAGCTTCCTTTTCATTCATAACCGAGTATTTACTCAGTTGTAATTATGTCTTTGAAAACACGTCTGACACATGCATCACATCGATCGGATGTATTGCTGACGGGAAAATAGAAACAGATTTAGTAGTCCTACAGTTTAGGGATGTGAAAAACAAAATGACCAAATGGATCATGGATTCACCATGGAGTCATTTTCAATGTCAACAAACGCATGCGTTTTACATGAATGTGGATGCGGCCATTTCGGGTCGACATTTTGTCTAAAATCTCGACTTTTCGCATTCGAGTTTTGACTTTGACTTTTTCGCCTTCGGTTTTTCGACTTTGGACGTTTTCCCCTTCGGGTTTTCGACTTTGGACTTTTTCGCCTTCAGGTTTGCGACTTTTCGACTTCGTGTTTTCGCGGAGCCAGAAAGGGTTAGTAGCAGGGCGAAAGTAGAAACGTCGAAAGGGCCGCATCCGTCTTCAAGAGCAAACATACTCCTTAATTCTTAAACTACTCGACAGATTTGTGAATACTACGACTCATTTTCTTAGATACTTTCCTTTGCATCGATTCTTACGGATGGCGGAAGGCATCCAGTACTGATTCTAACCAGGAAAACGGGATAGGTCTGCTTCTACCACAAAAATAATTGACCGTCATATATGACTCTAACATGTTCAAAAAATGATGCCAAACACCAGTCAAACAAATCCATTGCATCGATCATAAATAACTATGTATTAGTCTAACCTCGGGAGATTTAAATGAAGCGGAAATATTCTCTGACTAGAGAGCGTATTTCTTAAGTTGACACCATTTCTAAGTATAGGATAGAGGCTTTAAAGAGAAAATCGGGACCAGCCTTCGATCATGTGCTTGTCAATTCATAAACACTACTTTGTTCCTTGATTTACTTTATCAATATGTTTTGCAATATTCCAGAACTCATTGTATTTGGAAATGGAATGCCTCTCAAGCTTTATTTAGAATTCAAGTTGTCGCAACGATTGTTATCAGTTCTTTCATATTCATATTTGAAACCTTTATTTACCCTGCTGCCGGGTGCGCCTTGTTCTTAAAGTGGTTTTACTTTCTAAGTGTTCCTGTGTCTTCAATGTGAAGAACTGTGAAACAAAAATAGTTCCATTTTGGAATTATCAATAAGCGTTATAGTACTATTTTTGAATTTACAAAATAAATAAAAAAAATATAGTTCTTAGTTTTATGTCTCTGATATTAAACAAATGCTTTTCAATTGAATTGAATTGTATAGTCGCACCAACAGCTGTCATATGGAGACTTTCCAGTTATATTGGTGGAGTAAGACCCCAGTCTACCCTCCGGGCAATTTTCGTGCACGGGCGGACACCTTGGTAGAACAACCGACGTTCCTCAAGCCAGCTGGACAGCTTCCTCACATAAGGATTCCTTGGCCGCTGTGGGTTCGACCCCACAGTGAGGGGGAAATGATTTCAAGTCAGAGACTCTAACCACTCGGCCACGGACCTCCCAAGTTTCAAATACCTAATAATAAAGAATAAGGCTATGTTTTGTAGAAGTGATCTAAGAAGTTACACTTTAAAATATCTTAGTTTGCCCAAATCCGACCTTAGATTGTTGAGATAGGTAGGTAGGTACGGAATATTTTTTTCTACAATGAGGGACTGTATAAAATACTGATCTGACAGGATACGACAAAGAAAAGGTCATACGTATTACCAAACATGAAAGGTTTGGAGTCAGGCCGAATTTTGGGACCGGTTGCGTTCGGGCAAACATTTTTATTATGGCCTTCAGTAGGAACGCCACGGAGCTATAACGTATCAGTTCTGTTCGCATTTTAACTCCGCGAACATGGACTATTTCTTTGTATTTTACGGACTATTTTAAGAATTTTCAATTAAAACAGACGCCATTTTTTTTCACCCGAAATTGGGCGCGCTACGTCGGCGAGCACTACGGGTACCTATGGGGTCTAACAACACGCGTACAGTGTTTCATACCGTAGATTATGTAAAAACTAATACCTTACCGGACGAAATAACATCCCATTATGTGTCAACACGATGCAGTGTTGGTGACTGACAGGTCACCGTGACATAATTTGACACGTGAAATTGACATGTTGTTGCAAGTTGGATTTGGGATTACTGTCTGCTGCTGGAGGTCCATGATCAAGGTATTTGTTTTGTCATTAAAATGTGTTTGTTAATAAAAAGTACACACGACTTTTAGATCGTGCATATTTAGACGTTGGCCAAATACAGTGCCTAAAAAAGTGGTGTATACTGTATAATAGAAAGTTCATAATTACTATAAGTGTTTTTCGTGTACTCCGATCTTTCCAGTAACTGGATGTACTGTAAACTGTAGAACGTTTCGTGGAATAAAACAATTGCTAGTAGAAATGCTATCAATGTCCTCCGCACCCCGCACCCACCCAAGTACGGTAGATGGGGGTGTGGGGGTAGATGGAGCTTGCATACCGAAAACAAGGAGGGGGTGAGACAACTAGAAACCCCCTCCACTCCGACCCCCACCCCTCAGATGCATGAATGTAAATTGTTAGCGTTGTCTCTATATCGTTATGTTATCCCCATTTTCTCGCACATTCGTGAATACATAACCCGATACAACTACCATTGAAACAATGTAATCTGCCATAGACATTTGACTGAAATCGGTCAGATTCATATTTATGTACAGTAAAGTTTTGAGGCAAGGAAGTGTTTTTGAATTGACATTTATTTACATTTACTACATACTTTCTGTTGCGAAAAAAACAACGCAATTTCGAGAAAGTACATTTCAATAAAAGCCTTTAAGGAGGTGAAGCTACTACGCTTGCCTCCAGTGTGTCTCAAAAGAAGTGACTATTCCATGGGCTGGAAATATGCTGTGAAAGTGGAACAATGTTTTTAATGGATCTCCAGTTGGGCTACATTATATTTTACATGTATAATGAATGATGAGAGATGTTTTTATTACATTAACCGTGTTATTGAGCACAAGTAGTATTCATGCTTTATTCAATTTAGTTTTTCTTTTATCTTTTCTTTTTTAAATATGTTACATTATGTATAACAAAGGATAAAATATGTCTGTTTGATCATTGACATTGGATTGATGTTGTTTTCAGAGAGGCCTCAAATGTGAATCGTGCCCTTGAGCAGCTCTAAGTGAATTGATACTGACGACTTCAGAATGTCAAGCCGTATTAAATGCCATTGGATCATATGGAGGTAAGAGCCTTTTTAAAAATTGTTTGCACTTGTGTAGTTCTTTAAATGGAGTTTGTGTTATGCTTGCACGGTGCTGTTTTAAGTTAGAGTAAAAAATGTTTTCAGTGATAGTGCAGCGTGATTGTCATATGAGCTCGTGTAAACTACATGTACTGGATACATGCGAAAACAAGTTGTGTTAAAGGGACACTAGGCAGTCTTTATTTGTTTAAAACTTCTGGAGTTCGGTTAATTTTTCTGCATAGTTTGCATTTGTGCATCATTAATATTATTTATTAGAATAGTTCAGAAGAAATTGTTTTACACATTACTTACTGTTGATAATAGTGCACCTATAACATAGTTAAGTATTTGATAGAATAACGAAGACAAAATGAAACACTTTTACTTAACTTTTAATGCAAGCAGGTTTAAATTTAAAATGTTACCAGGTTAACAAATGAAGATGCTAATGTTAAAGCTTGATAAATACTTCAAGATTGCCGTGTGTCCCTTTAACATCAACTCATTGGTCTATGTGATGGGTCTCCAATTTATTAAAGGGACACAGAGCAAATTTCCAATATTGTGTCTGTTTTACACATTTTCACATCAGAACAGACCACACATCTACAAAAGTGTCTTCTCAACTGCCCTATTTAATCACCAGATTTTGAGAAAGAAAATAAATAGTTATATATTAATGTTTTCTCCCCATGTAAAATGACCTTACTAAGTCATTAAAGTAAAATATCATATGAACAAAACGTGTAAAATTTAACAATTTTAGATTTTTGGCAAGACTTGTATTTTATTCTAGTAAAAATGGCTTATAGAGCATTGCACCCTCTGTCAGATTTAACTTTCCTTATAATAGATTCTTGCTGTACTGTTGGGTTGAAAAATACATTAAAATGGTTCTATAATCATGTCAGTTCAATCATATACTAGTATGATACACAATATAATATGTATTGACTCTTTGCTTGATGTGCCATTTACTCAGTTTTGGTCAAGGGACGTTTATAGCATATCGGCTTTGAATCCAGTGAACACGGATTCAATTCTTACTGGCGCCACTGGGTTACTTCGATGTGTCCTGCTAGCCTCGTTCGTCTGATGGGAACGTAAACCGGATGGTCCTGTGTATCGGAGTCTGTCCTCCAAGCACGTTAAAGAACCATAGGTATCTAATAGGTAGTAAGCGTAGGGCAGGGCTCCTGGATGCCTATGTATCTTTCCTCCTCTCTTTGGGGCGGCTCGAAATAACCTAAACAACGTGTTGATGAGGCGTTTAACAATAATTAAATTTTAAACTGTCCCATTCCCCTAAACATACCCTAGCTCCCCCTCGCAACACATGATTCAAATTGAATACTCTGCTCGACTTATATTAACTTTTTATTCTATGTCTTTCCTTTCTTTCAGTCTGCACGTCATGTGGAAGAAGACTCCATGTACACCACTGGCCAGAGTCAATGCTGAAGTTTATGTTCGCTCAATTATTTGCTTAATAAAGTATACATATGAAATAAAATATTGTCTTTATAATTATGTCTTCCACCACAAAGTGGTAGGTGAGACAGAATATATTTGGCCTTTCCGTTCGTCCGTCACAAATCTTGTCTGCGCTACTTGTTGGATTTTGACGAAACTTTGTACAAACTCTTTATTACTTTCTCTGAAGCTAATTTCATAAAACTTCATACTTTAACTGCCTTTGGTGAAATGATAATCCCTGTTTATTTTTAAGTCAGTAGTTGAAAGGTCCGTTACCATGACCGGAAAATGAAAAGTATTACCCACAAAGTTTTTCCTATTACCTAAAGCAAATGTCATGAAACTTCATTGGTGGACAGTGGAAAGAGGATGATCGTTTGATTTTTAGGTAAAAGGTCAAGTTCCCTGCAGACATCCACTATCCAAGGATAAGCATATGTTACAACACACATGTTATAATATTAATGGTATAATATATGAATATTTTCTTGCACAATGTTGAATCCGGTAAAACAAGTGGTTTTGTTCACCGATACTGTCGCCTGTGAACCAAACCACTTGTTGTTAAATTACAGGATTCAACAGTGTGTAAGACATTATTTTTTTTAAAATCATAAATTAAAAAAAATATATTTTAAAACAAACAAAACATGCTATTTGATGAAAACAGACGTATTCAAATTTTCAAAGTAGCAATATTCGCAAAATATAGTAGATTTCAACTGCTTAAAACAAACATGTATTTTTTTTCAGGAAAAAATAATTCTACGAATATAGTATATATGTTCAGGGAAATGTTTAATATGTCTGTTTTCAAATACTACAGATCGTAACGCACCGCACATGTATATTCAGTATTTACTTTCAATATAGTAGTGAGTATGACTGCGTTCTAGGACCATATAAATATAAAAGAATAATATATATAAATATATATATATAACAATATATGCCCTATAAATATAAACGACTCGCACTTTTTTTTGGATTCACGCGTACAGTGTTTCACAACACCACAAATCTGGCAAGTGCTCCATTGACACAATGACATGTCCACGTTTATGTTATGAAATCTTCGAGTCTACACATAATCATGTTTGTTACTGACAGTAGCATGTCTGTTACTCGTCAGTCATTTATTTACTTGGTTAAAGGGACACATGCCAATCTTGCTTTCTTTAAAACTCGAGTCGCCCCCTCAGTTTTAAACGAACAGTTTAAAGAATATACTTCTTTCTGCCTGTTAAACTTATATTAGTTCATCGCTTTTTCTGATTTCGAAAATTAACTCTGCAACGTATGTTGCCGCCATCATGATTTCATTTTCCGATATACCGTTGCAACATTGTTTGTTAAAGTAAATTGGCCATTCTGACATAAACACAAAGCATGTATAGATCAAAAATTTAGTGTAAAATACATGGACACATACATTTTAAATATATGTGTTTACATAACAAAATTATTTAATTGTTTCTGTAGCCGGTCGTCTTTCCTTAATGAATATGAATGTTGCCGTCTTTGGGTCGGACGGTCCTGTTACTTAATTAGTACTTGTCTCCGTTTATTGAAATTCTACATATATACAGAGGAGAGATGTATCTATATGATTTTGTTATTATGCTCGCTTCTAAAATGACGAAATAAATCGGTTTGAATAAAAGACGCATTCTCAGCAATACACAACGTATTGTGTGTACGGGTTGGAGGGGGGAAGCCCACGGGGTTGGAGGGATACTACCGTAATGTTGCTCCCATAAATACTGTGAACATACTACAACAATAATATAACAACTACTGAACAATGCTGAAATCGATTTATCTTTATAAATGAATTCATAATTCCACAATTTTATTCCGTGCGAACATCGATTTGGAACGTCGATTCGTCGTATTTAAACGATTACGGTGTACTTCGTTAATTTTCGGGGGGAAAAAGTACTTGCCTCCGATTTTTTTTATATGTTACATATCTACAGAGGAAAGATGTATTTACGCGTACATGCTTTTGTTTTTTTCTCTCGCTTCTAAAAGGATGAAATAAATCGAATTTGATAAAACTGCACATTCGCAGCTATATACAACTTAATAAATACGGTATGGAGGGTGGTGGGGGTGGAATGAGGGGCGGGGTTGCAGGGATACTACCGTAATGGTGTCCTTGAGAAAAACTGTGAACATTCTACTCTAATAATTTATTAAATACAGAACAATGTTGAAATCAATATATCTCTTAAAAAGGATTTCACAATGTCATGGTTTTATATCCCGCGTGAACATTAACTTCGAAAGGCGATTGTTCATATTTTAGCGAACACGGTGTACTTTGTTAATTTTGGGGGAAAAAAAGTACTTTTTTCTGATTGACTTTAAATTTTGGGTTTTAATAGTAGACATGTCAATGAACACTTTCATGAAAAAAAATTCATTCTCGCTGTTAAAACTTCATTTTTTTGCATTTTTTTCGGATTCAGAAAATTAACACTGCAACATATATTTTCACTATCCTCATTTCCTTTCCCGACGTACCGTTACAATTTGGTATGTTAAAACTTATTCTGACCACTCCGGCATAAACCAAAAGCATGTATAGATCAGAAATTTAATCTGGAATGCATGGATACATACATTTGAAATATATGTATTGAAATAATGGAATTATTTCATTTCTTGTGTACCCGGTCGCGTCTGTAAATGTATATGCTTTATGCCGTCTTTGCGTCCGTGGGTCATGTTAGTTAATTTTGGGGGAAAAAAAGTACTTGTCTCCGATTTCATTAAAAATGTGCATATGGACAGAGGAAAGATTTATCTACGCGTACATGCATTTGTTTTTATTCTCGCTTCTAAAATGACGAAATAAATCGATTTTGATTTAAAAGCGCATTTTTGGCAATTTAAACCGTAAAACAACCTAAATTCATCCCTTTGAAAAATACCTTTAACTATTAATGGGAATTACACGAAGTGTACGCCAATTATGTTCGACCAATGTAGTTTGTGAATATTATTACTTTAACAACGATCTGTGATTGTGTTTTGTTATAATCACAGTTTATAAATAAGAGGTGTATAAATCTGACCAGTGAAAATTTTCCCAATAATGTCATTTTGTTATTGATTTTATCACGTGACCTTGTTTGATAAATATTCCTACGCCATAGGGCTGGCGTTCCTACTGCTTATTACATCTCTGGTTGTAGTGTTCTACTAAGTTGGCAACCGGGTTAAGTGTTGTTTGTTTTCATTTCAGTCTATTTGACTAATATTTAGTTACAATGTCCATTTAGGCTTAGAGCGCTGTTCATAGTGGTTATTGGCAGACCAAGGCAGCATTTTTTAAGAACAACTGACCATTCGCAACATCCGGTTTAATTATACGAATCATAATCCCGAAGAATGACGGGATTGGCCGAGTTTTCTCTAGTTAACAAGTGACATGATACCTCACCCAGTCACATTCTAATGACACCAGGCCGACCAGTCTTAGTATTACTCTTTAAATGCAAGAGAGATACCTAGTACCAATTTTATAAAGCCTATGGCATGACCCGGCCCGGAATTAATATACGAATCGTCTCCTAGAAGAACGAATCTTTTGGACACTGTTCCCCAGATCTCTAAAATTAGGAATCTTTAGGATACTGTTCCCTAGATCTTCAAAAGTAGACCTTTGAACCCTGAATCCCTTGAAGTAATTACAGATGTTCCTACATCTCAAAATAATTTGCCATGCTCCCCAAATCACATGTTAGGGCCTAAGCATGTAAAGAAAATGTGACTTTTTCTGAATTTTATTAACTTTGCTGATCCGATCTGAGTCTACCGATCTGATAGCGTCAGCTTGATGTTGTTAGTTATCTCTTTTAGTCTTTATTTCTGTAATTACCGGTAAAGAATCCCGAATGGTGTGTTCTCTTGTTTGATGTTTGTCTTTACTCTTGTCTAGTCCAGCCCCGAATGGTTTGTTCTCTTGTTTCATGTTTGTCTTCACTCTTGTCTAGTCCAGCCCAGAATGGTGTGTTCTCTTGTTTCATGTTTGTCTTCACTCTTGTCTAGTCCAGCCCAGAATGGTGTGTTCTCTTGTTTCATGTTTGTCTTCACTCTTGTCTAGTCCAGCCCAGAATGGTGTGTTCTCTTGTTTCATGTTTGTCTTCACTCTTGTCTAGTCCAGCCCAGAATGGTGTGTTCTCTTGTTTCATGTTCGTCTTCACTCTTGTCTAGTCCAGCCCAGAATGGTGTGTTCTCTTGTTTCATGTTTGTCTTCACTCTCGTTTAGTCCAGCCCAGAATGGTGTGTTCTCTTGTTTCATGTTTGTCTTCACTCTTGTCTAGTCCAGCCCAGAATGGTGTGTTCTCTTGTTTCATGTTTGTCTTCACTCTTGCCTAGTCCAGCCCAGAATGGTGTGTTCTCTTGTTTCATGTTTGTCTTCACTCTTGCCTAGTCCAGCCCAGAATGGTGTGTTCTCTTGTTTCATGTTTGTCTTCACTCTTGTCTAGTCCAGCCCAGAATGGTGTGTTCTCTTGTTTCATGTTTGTCTTCACTCTCGTTTAGTCCAGCCCAGAATGGTGTGTTCTCTTGTTTCATGTTTGTCTTCACTCTTGCCTAGTCCAGCCCAGAATGGTGTGTTCTCTTGTTTCATGTTTGTCTTCACTCTTGCCTAGTCCAGCCCAGAATGGTGTGTTCTCTTGTTTCATGTTTGTCTTCACTCTTGCCTAGTCCAGCCCAGAATGGTGTGTTCTCTTGTTTCATGTTTGTCTTCACTCTTGCCTAGTCCAGCCCAGAATGGTGTGTTCTCTTGTTTCATGTTTGTCTTCACTCTTGTCTAGTCCAGCCCAGAATGGTGTGTTCTCTTGTTTCATGTTTGTCTTCACTCTTGTCTAGTCCAGCCCCGAATGGTGTGTTCTCTTGTTTCATGTTTGTCTTCACTCTCGTTTAGTCCAGCCCAGAATGGTGTGTTCTCTTGTTTCATGTTTGTCTTCACTCTTGTCTAGTCCAGCCCAGAATGGTGTGTTCTCTTGTTTCATGTTTGTCTTCACTCTTGTCTAGTCCAGCCCAGAATGGTGTGTTCTCTTGTTTCATGTTTGTCTTCACTCTCGTTTAGTCCAGCCCAGAATGGTGTGTTCTCTTGTTTCATGTTTGTCTTCACTCTTGTCTAGTCCAGCCCAGAATGGTGTGTTCTCTTGTTTCATGTTTGTCTTCACTCTTGCCTAGTCCAGCCCAGAATGGTTTGTTCTCTTGTTTCATGTTTGTCTTCACTCTTGTCTAGTCCAGCCCAGAATGGTTTGTTCTCTTGTTGTTCTGGCTTCTGCAACGTCACTGAGTACTTGTTTTGTGGCTTTCTATTTTTTATTCATATACACATGATCATCGTTGATATATATTGCCTATTAGTGCTGCCTGGTTTGTTAGAGAATACAGCTTGACGGGGATTTCTTTATTTACAGTGCCCTTTTAATGGGATGACACTAGAGCAACACTGAATTGAATTGGGGTTTTAAGGCGCACCAACACATGAAAAGGTTATATGGCGCCTAATAGGCATGAACATGCCAGGCTCATCTTCCATGTACATCGAGATAAAATATGGAAAATGGGCCTAGAACCTTCTCACCCTGAACTGCAGAGTTGCTGCAAATTCTATCGTAGAAACTCCATTTACGCTGGAGCCACGTTATTGTTTTTCTGCCACCGCTCTTTGATGCGAGCGAAATAGCACCTGAAACAATGCAGGGATCATGATGAAGACCTTTAATGAACATGAACAAAAAATGATAAAATGAACATGATTTAGGGGGGATTCTACCCCTCTGCCTACCCCTCCAAAGGATCTGCAGTGGCCCTATTCTTTGCCCCGTGACCAAACGGGGGCCCCCGGCAACCACACAGGGCAGAGCAACATTGAGGTTTGGTGCACCCTACATTGAGGTTTGGTGCACCCTAAAGCCTGGTTTAAACCGTCAGCAGCCTTTAGGTCACTGACCATTTACAAGACGATGACCCTATTGTTTATGTTTGTGGTGTTGCATTATCCCTTGTTTTGGCTGACTGTATTCTGAGAATGGGACATTTCATGTTGTTGTATTGTTATGCCTACTTTGCTGGGTGGTTTATAACAGCGCCAAAATGCATTGCAGCAATATCACTAAAAATATAATACTATTATCAAGTCCTGTAACATTTTTATTTTTTATTGTATTACTAGAACATCAAGACATCATTAACAACTCAACAAATATAAACAAATTGTAAAACAACACTCTTCCAGTACACAAAATAAATAAATAAACAACAGCAGAACTTTGGATTGATTTTCAAGTCAAGTGAAATGCAAACAACACGAACGTCAATATAGTTGTTACGATTGGATTCAGTCAGGTTTTAATAATAATTCAAGAATGCAGAATGGACAATTGACTCTTTTCAGGTGAAAAACTGCAGTGTTGCATCAATTTATTAAAGTCAAGTTAATCGCTAACAACAAAAGAGCCACGTTTGTCCTTTTCTACAGTCCATGAAACCCTGGAAACCCAAAGGGGAATATAGCTATAAGTCCAGTTGATTGAATTTTAGTATTCTTACAATATCCATAAAGGATAAAGTGCCTATATAAATTAAACAAAATTCTAAAACAAAACATGTCTTTAAATAAAATATTTGACCATAGCTAAATTCTGCACTGTATTGGAGTTAATTTTCACATCATTTTTCTTAGACAAATCATCTCATGCAAACCAAAAACTTCAAATAGTTCAAATAAAATGTCAATTATGCAGTAGCTGCCAAATTAAAAACACATACGACTTTTTGGCATTTTGCATTAAAATGATATACTCTCAAAATTCGCACCTTTAATGCCAGGCTCATTCCAAAGGGCAGAACACATTTATTTAACAATAGAAACACCAGCAACCACATGACTGAAACACCAGTTTGCCAAATCACAGAAATACGAGTTAACGAAATGACTGAAACATCAGTTTGCAAAATGACAGAAATACGAGTTAATGCAACGACTGAAACACAAGTTTGCCAAATGACAGAAATACAAATTAATATACGAGTCAACGAAATGACTGAAATGACTGAAACACCGGAAATATGAGTTAACGAAATGACTGAAACACCAGTTTTCCAAATGACAGAAATATGAGTTAACGAAATGACTGAAACACCAGTTTTCCAACTGACAGAAATATGAGTTAACGAAATGACTGATACACCAGTTTTCCAAATGACAGAAATACGAGTTAACAAAATGACTGAAACACCAGTTTTCCAAATGACAGAAATATGAGTTAACGAAATGACTGAAACACCCGTTTTCCAAATGACAGAAATACGTGTATAACGAAATGACTGAAACACCAGTTTCCCAAATAACAGAAATACGAGTTAACGAAATGACTGGAACACCAGTTTTCCAAATGACAGAAGTATGAGTTCACGAAATGACAGAAATATGAGCTAAAGAAATGACTGAAACACCAGAAATACGAGTTAACGAAATGACTGAAACACCAGTTAACCAAATGACAACTGACATACAAACCACAACATTTACACAACAAAACATATCAAATATTCAAATCAAGCACATAAAACAACAACACAAATATTAATTAAATATTAATTGCTTCCAAAAAATAACATTTTCACCTTTCGTGACTGACAATTTGAATAACTTAATGCATCAGTTGTTGTGTTTATTGTACAATAAGCCTAGAAAAATATCAGTTTCATGAGCATATTAGTCAAACTCCTATGAAGTTTCATAAAAATCCCATCAATAATGAGTAGCGATTCCTAATTCAGTCTATTTTTAAACATGGTGGCCATCTTGGATTTTGCAGGAAGTTGAATTTCATTTTAGATCAATGAGCCATTGGGCCAAATGTCCTTGAACACCATCTGGTGTTATAATTATTCTTTTATAAATGAATATAAACAAAGTCAATATAAACAAAGATGGCTACCAGGAGGCCATCTTGGATATCTGATCAAAATAAATGAAATTATGGACGAACTAGTGCTTTCATTTTTAGGCATGATGGCCAGTTGAGTGGTATGGCACACCAACACAAACAGCTTTATATATGGTGCCAACAGGAATGAACATTCCAGGCCCACCCTCCATTTACATCAGTTTACATATGACAGGCAGACTTGACAGGCAGACGTGACAGCGCATTGTTTAAGCTTTTTGACCACTACAGCTAAACGTAACTGGCTTAGCAAGCTAATGACAAATATCCATTTATTTATTTTCTTATTTTTTCCAAGCTTTTTCTTTTCCTTTTTCCCACTTCCCAAAAAGATTTGACACAATTACCCCATAGTTACTATTTCTCCATTTATTACCCATCTTTCCACTTAATGAAACTCTTTATCAGTCTAACAAAACTTGCATATTATCATATGAATGGTCATGTGGGACGGCATATACAACCCATCTTATGAATGGTCATGTGATCCAATCCAGACTCTATTTAGGCTGATCTATTGGTTAAAATGTGGCGGGACTATAAATCTTAGAAACACACACACACACTCATTCACACATGGCCATGTGACCGCATAAGCAACACGTATTGTGCATATATTACTAGTATCACTAAACATATTGCTCAATATATATGAAACTCCCAACACATTATATCATGAACCAAAGCATACCGGTACATGTATGCATAATTTACACCTGTTAATATCAATTTTTAGTTATTACTACTAGACAAACACCTACTTAAGCCAGCTGTGACAAACCATTCATAATTTTCCCTGTACATATTAAATGCATTTGACACATGCGACTTGACAATACACAATTCATTTGACAACACAGGACGAAGGATTTAATATAAAAATAACATTTTACATGTATGTGCGGGCATGTACAACAGTTTATGATGCATAGTGAACTTGCATTTCCTTATTAGACTCTCAGAATTATTGTATGGAGCCCTTGTTTCAACCAAAAAGAATTGGACTTTTCAGTTGTTTTTAAAAGGGTATTTACATGACAGTTTCATAGTGAAATATTAAGATTAACTGAAGTTATTTAAGATTTACTAATCTTCTACTGTCCAGCAACATGGAAAAAAGGCCCATCAAAAAAGCATTTTGGCTATAAAGTATTTATTTCTCAACTGATTTTCAAAACTAAGGTAATTTTATTTACCACTAAAAATCCAGTTCTAATGATATATACAGTAATCTATGTAAATATTATTAGACTTGAATTGGGTTTTACGGCACACCAACACAAGAAAGGTTATATGGTGCCAAACATGGATGAACATGCCAGGCTCATCCTCCATTTACATCTAGATAAAATATGGAGAATGGATCTAGAACCTTCTAACCTGCAGAACTGCAGAGTTGCTGCAAATTCTATTGTAAACACTCCATTTATGATGGAGCCAGGTTTCCACATTTGTATACGCGGTGTCATGAAGAAAACATTGAATGAGCATGATAAAAAAAATGACAAAATCAGCATGAAGCGGGGGTCCTACAACTCTAACTCTAGCGGGATTTGCAGTGGTTGTATTCTACCCAGGCAACCACATGGGGAAAATATTATTAAATATTTAGAATTTCGCATGTTAATGCTGAAAACCCTTTGACTGAAACAAACACTCCGAACAATAAGCATTTTGTTTGCATATATAAGTTGTAGGCTAACACATTATACACATGTATTTCATCAAGCATTAGCATATGACCTTTTTCCAATACACAATTTAATGTAAATATCACTGGCATAGAAATACACCATATAGACAACAGTAAGACAACATTAATACATATTAACCTTTAGTCTGCTATGAATGTATAAGGGACTGTCCTTTTTTAATTTTTTTAAATTTAGACCATTCCATTTACTCGCAGGCTGATCTGGGTTTACACTGGCTGCATAGGCTATTGTAGTCGCCCGTAGCAGGATAAGAGTTAACTACACTTTTTGCGATATGATATCCAAAACTTGGCGGAATCTGCTTATCTGAATATATATTGTAAAATATTGTAAAATATGAAGACAATATTTACGATATTCAATAACGTCCTTAAGGCTGAAATTCATCTTTCTTGTTAATAGAGAATTTAAATAATATGTATATTTATCATGTTTATTGCAGAGTGATTTAATCTTACGGAAGTTCCACTTTGATAGAATATTATTATATATTCAAAAGGAAACACTGTTGAAATCTACACCTGTGGGTAAGATTATAAGAATCTATAATATAAAAATCTGCTGAGATCCTGGTTGCAATTCTGACACCCAGGGTGAGATTTCCCTATCTCACATGGTTAAACTCATCACGGATTATTTTTCTCCCATTATTCACCTCGTACAGGCATAAAACAGTAAGTAACTTAAACGGATGTATTTGATTTAACTTTAGAATAAAGCGAAGTCAAGATGACGTCATGACATCTCATGTAAGATAGTGTTTATATCTCAAATGAGGAAAACAACATCTCACATGACTAGAAATGGGAGAAAAGATTTCCAGCACATTATTGAATTTATTAAACTAGTTAGCAAAAATGATATAATGCTCGGAAAGAGCCTCGCATTATATCATTTTGCCAACTTATTTAATAAATTCAATAATGAATGAGTACTCATGTAAGATCCTCTATATATCAATGGTATAATATTATATATATATAATGTTATACGGCAATGATCAACTAATTGCCCTAACTTTACACTCAACTCTTTTAATCTGAGCATAGTCCCTAATTATTAGATGTTTAACCCTATATCTCAAACTACCATATTCATGCATTTAAGCACTGTCCACATGCCTTACACATTTGATAATAAGCTGTATTTTAGCCTTCAGTCAGCCTTTGTAAAAATATATCAAAATTTAGCTAAAGTAAAGATTTAAAGGGGCATATGGCAATCTTTAAGTTTTTATCAAGCATTCAAATTATCTTTTTGATTTAATAATCTTTTATCATTTTTTGACTTTAAACTTATTTTGACTTTAAACTTGCTTGCATATAATTAAATAAAATCTTGGGTTTACTTCTTTCTTCTTATTCTGCCATATGTTTAAATATATAATTGGTGCAGTGTAATCAACAGTTAGTAATATGCAGAAACAGTTTGGTTTATATATTTCTTTTAATTAATATTATTGATTGAACAAATGCAGTTTATATAGAAAAACTAACAGGACTCCGCGAGTTTTAAAAAGTCAAGATTGCCATGTGGCCCTTTAAGCTACTCTGTTACATTATGTTATTATAAGGTAGTATTTAGTATGGGGTTTATGGTACCTGCGATATAATGTCGTACCCATTTATGGTTACCTGGAAAAGTATGCAATGTTAAGCGCCCCCCTTTTCAGAACTATTACAACATTCGTAGTTCTTATAGGAATGAATACAGTAATAACGTTCATCTTTAGTATACAATTTTCCATTTTGTAGGCTGCTCACAATCCTTTGGTTCATCATCCCCACACAGTCTGTTAAAGGTCGTTTCAGGATCAAACCCCAAAATCTCACGCTCCTCGTGAATACGGAATGAAAATGTTGAGACGTAACTCCCGATAAACACCCTGGCATGCGCGCAAATCCACTGATCAATAATGGCCACCCCACCATCTTTCAGCTCCCTTTCTATTTCCCTGGACTTCGAAAAGTATCGATGAACATCCACACCCCCAAACATGTATTTGAAGGCCATATAATCCTCGTATGATGCATCCGTTGCCACATATAGCTTTTTGAGATTGTATTTGTTCAGGTATTTTTTCACCTGCTCAGCCGCATTTTCAAGACTCGGCACTTCCTTGGAATGTGCATATAGGTAATCTTTTCTCCGTAGGTGTACTGCAGCGTATGGGCCGCCTTTAGCATCGCCATGGTTGCGTTTCATTTTTGTCCATACGTCCAACTCTGTTTTATCATCCTTGTCGTTGGAATCTAACACCTCACTCCGGAGTTTATCGGCAATGTCGCGAAGATGTTTTGAGAACACCATACTCCTCCTCGCTGTCCAGAACTCCGATGACCACTCACTGTATTGTCCGTGTATCAAATTCTCCGCTCGGTCTAGGAATACAGATTTGGCAGTCGTGTTCTTCAGCAGGAATGGTTTGAATGAAACTGCGTATGACTGTGATGACAAACACAAAAACTTGTTAGCGTAAACCTGATCATATCCAAAGAACTGTCCCCTCCATAGCCCCTTTGCATCCTTTCTATACCTTGGTTCCTCGACACAATCTCGTACCTCCAACTTCTCCTCCCATTTTGTCCACCCCTCGGCAAACCTCTGCAAATAGTAAACCTCCTCTATTTCTGGTTTTCCGTTCATTTTCAGGAAGTCCTCAAACTCCATGACGGGGGCGTGAAGTCCAAGACTCGTCAAATCGAAAAAATGTTTCCATGGGATTTGGCTCTGACTTCCAAGGTCTCTGGATTGCCAGTGATAAAGTTTCGCCCAGGGTGGGAGCACTAACACCCAGGGTGCTTCCTCATTTAGAAATTTTACCAAGTTTGCGACTCTCATGTAAACATCGCGGCGAAGGTTGAAACCCTCTCCGGGATTTACGTCATATAAAAGGTACCTAGTCTCTTTCGCGGGCCCAATTTCAGGCTGGTTATCCTTTGCTTGGTAAACATTATGTTCATTATGAGATGCAACTCTATTTACACTGGCAATCAAAATCATGAAAAAAACAAAAAATACAGATCCATGCCGTCTTTTATACATATTTGGCAGTGATATAATATTGGACTTGGGCAGTGAAATAATAAAAGAAAGTGATTCAAAATTCCAGCTTTCAAAGTATGATACTTTTATGATATTAATTTCAAAAACTCATTCAGCGGGATAACAAATAAGCTGTTGTAAATATGGAATGAAAAAGTAAAATAGCCTCAGCAGGTAAAGTGTAAAAAGTCAAGAAAATAACTTCCCAGAAGCTATTGAGTTAGCTTAGCTTTATGACATAAACTAATTTAAACTTATTTATTAGATGAATAATTTTATCACAGAGAGATACATGTACATAGATAACGATGACCTTTTGTTATAGTATCTATAACAATGAAATATATGAACAAACACAAAAACAAAAGATAAATAGAGTTGTCAACAACAGTTCCTAACAGGAGTTGTCTATCTTAACAATAGTTGTGAAACTTATTCTTAACAGGAGTTGTCTAACAGCAGGAACTTGAGTTGTCCTTCTTAACAGTAATTGTATATTTTATTTTTAACAAGAGTTATCTTTCTTAACAATTGTCTTTCATAACAAGAGTTGATTATCTTAACAAGAGTAGTCTTTCTTAACAAGAGTTAACTTTCTTAACAATTGTCTTTCATAACAAGAGTTGATTATCTTAACAAGAGTAGTCTTTCTTAACAAGAGTTATCTTTCTTAACAATTGTCTATCATAACAAGAGTGAATTATCTTAACAAGAGTTGTCTTTCTTAACAAGCGTTATCTTTCTTAACAACTGACTTAACAAGAGTTGCCTTTCTTAACAAGAGTTATTTTTCTTAACTACAGATTTAACAAGAGTTGTCTTTTGCTAGGATCTTTCAAGCTCCCACTGCAGAATTTCTCCCCAACTTTCAGCGTCAAGTTTACAGAAAGAGTTGTCAGGCAGTTCCTGATAGCTTCGAGGGTTGCTGAAGGTTCCTTGCCGCCAGAGTTTCTTTATTCCGTTTTTACCGTAGTTCTGTTTGAATGTGTCCTGAAATTAAAATAAAAAGATAAACGTCTAAATCAGTCAATCAGCTAAATAAAGGCAATCACTGCAGTCTATGTTCCAAATGCCAACTAGAACTGTCGCCAGAGGCGGACAAATACCCCCCGCTGGCAACTTGTTGTGGGGTGTAAACATACAAGAGTTTGTTCCTATAAGATATATAGACATATAATATAGAGAAAAAGCCCGGACAAGAATTTTCTATTTGACTACCAAGCATGAAATGCATTAAAAATACAAAAGGCCATAACTGAGTGGAAAATTATCGAACCGGAACGTCACAATAATATGCGCATCTCCACTTGATATTGATGCTTTGTAGCAAGTTTCACGAAATTATAACATGGGGTTTTAGAGAAATACTTTTCTATTTGACTACTAAGTATGAAATGCATTAATTACAAAGGGCCATAACTCAGTGGAAAATTATTGAACCGGAACGTCATGAAAGTATGCATAACAATCGTTATGAGGTTAAGTTTGCATCTTTATCCAGTATTATCCATCTGTACTTAAGGAAAAAAGAAACTTAAATTTCTTAGGGTCAGTATATGAAGTATTATATTTGTTCAAATAAGCTTTTGTTAATTTACCAGCCATCGAAAATCATCAAAGATACCTCCACCATATCTTAACTTTGTTGCACAACATCATTTATCAAGAATCCAGCATATTTGTCACATTTAGTAAAGTTTTCTTTACGCCACGTTTACATAAAGAGGAGCATGAAGACACGTCAGATAGCTGTTGAACGGAATTTCGCAGTGTATGGTGTATGTCCAACTTGCCATGCATAAATGCAATATAAATTTCAATGTCTGCAATACAACAAGACTATTTCAATGTCTGAGAGAGACTGTACTGACCAAAAAACGTCCTAAACAAGAATTCCAGATTACGCATATTTTTCGCCTGAAATCGTTGTGAAACCACCGTGACCATAAGCATGATAAGGGGTCCTCCTAACAACCAAATACGTGCCAGAACCATTTTTAACCGAATATGCTGTTAGTATATGCTGCCCGCGTTATATTTCCTAACACTTGGTTGAGCTTATGAATGTTTACCCGACACTCAGATTCACACAAAACTAGCGGAATATTAATATCAGACCTAAATACTGTGTACTGAAATAAAATGATATTTTAAGTTAAATGCACGTCAAAATATTTGAACTATTTTGACTAAGTCAAGGGCCATAACTCTGCAGTTCTTGATCCAAAATAAAAATAAAACCCAGGTGCGCATCTTCACTTGCTGATCAATATTCCTGTAAAGCTTGGCGACCGTGGACTGGGTTAAAAAGTAATAGAGGAGGGCGTGACACAAGTTTTTCAGCCCCTATTTTGACTAAGTCAAGGGCCATAACTCTGTGGTTCTTAGTTCAAAATAAAAAAAGAAAACCCATGTGCGCATCTTCACTTGCTGGTCAACATTCCTGTAAAGTTGGCGACCGTGGGTTAAATAGTAATGGAGGAGGGCGCGACACAAGTTTTTCAGCCCCTATTTTGACTAAGTCAAGGGCCATAACGAAAACCCATGTGCACATCTTCAATTGCTGGTCAACATTCCTGTAAAATTTGGCGACTGGGTTAAATAGTTATGGAGGAGGGTGTGACACAAGTTTTTCAGCCACTATTTTGACCTTTCAAGGGCCATAACTCTGTGGTTATTGGTCCAAAATAACAAGAGCTGTCGGAGAACAGCGCAGCTCGACTATTCGATTTTTCGGAGAATAATAAATTTATAGCTAGTATATACCATCAGAAAACAAGGCTACAACAATGTGGGGTGGGGTTGGGAGCACAACATAACTATGTGTAAGAATTGACCAAAACTACACAGAAATATGTAAAAAAAATATAAAAATAAAAAAATATCGAGTTTTGAGTGGGGTGCGGGGTGGGGGTGGGAGAGAGGCGGGGGTGGATGGTGGGGGGAGTGGTGGTGGTGAGAGCAACATATATGTCTAAGAAGCTATGTAATAATTCACCAAAACAACACAAAAATATGAAGAATTTTTTGTTTTTAAAAATCGAGTTTGAGTGGGATGGGGTAGAGGTGTGGGGTGGGGAGGGCAACAAGTGTAAAAATTGACTAAAACAATAAAGAAATATGTAAAAAAATAATAATAATAATTCAAGTGGGGTGGGGTGAGAGGCAGGGGGTGAGGGGAGAGGCGGGAGTGAGTTGGGGGGCGGGGTGGGGGGGGGGGGGGGGGAGAGGGTGCAACATATATGTGTAAGAATTGACTAAAACAACAAAGAAATATGTAAAAAAAAAAAAAAAAAAAAAGTTCTAGTGTGGTGTGGGGGGGGGGGGGGGGGGGGTAGTTGAGGTGGGGTGGGGGGGGAGGTGGAAACATATATGTGTAAGAATTGACAAAAGTAACACAGAAATATGTAAAAAAAATAATAGTTTCAAGTGGGTGTGGGGGAGAGCTGGGGGGGAGGCGGGAGTGGGTTGGGGGCAGGGGGAGGGGGCAACATATATGTGTAAAAATTGACTAAAACAACAAAGAAATAAGAAATATGTAAAAAAAAAAAAAAAAAGTTCCAAGTGTGGGGCTGGATGGGGGGGGATGGGGTGAGGGGGGGGGAGGGGGGGGGTTTAAAACATATAAGTGTCAGAATTGATAAAAGCAACACAGAAATATGTAAAAAAAAAAAAAAGTTCCAAGTGTGGGGCGGGATGGGGGGATGGGGTGGGGGGGGGGGGGGGGGGGTTAAAACATATAAGTGTCAGAATTGATAAAAGCAACACAGAAATATGTAAAAAAAAAAAAATCAAGTGGGGGAGTGGGGGGTGGGGTTGGGGGGGTGGGGGGGGGGTGGATGGGGCAACATATATGTGTAAAAATTGTCTAAAACAACAAAGAAATATGTAAAAAAAAAAAAAGTTTCAAGTCTGGGGCGGGGTGGGGGGTGGGGGTGATGGCATGAGAGGCGGTGGGGGGGGGGGGGGGGGGGGGGTTCGTGCAGGGAGGGTTGCAACATATATGTGTAAGAATTGACTAAAACAACACAGAAATATGTAAAAAAAATAAAAAATCAAGTGTGGGGCGTGGTGGGTGTGGTGATGGGGTGAGAGGCGGGGGTGGGGGGGGGGGGAGGGTTGCAACATATATGTGTAAGAATTGACAAAAGCAACACAGAAATATGTAAAAAAAAAAAAAAAAATCATGTGTGGGGCGTGGTGGGTGGTGTGATGGGGTCAGAGGCGGGGGGGGAGGGGTTGCAACATATATGTGTAGGAATTGACAAAAGCAACTCAGAAATATGTAAAAAAAAATAAAAGAAAAAGTGGGGGCGGGGAAGAGGGGGTGGGGGGGGGGGGGGGGGGGGGGGGGTAGGGAGAGGAGGGAGCCCATGCCCCAATATGGGTGAAGTAATAAGATGCATAATGCTATAACAAACCCCAAACCAAAATTATAGATATATACATGCTTACATGCAAACCTAGATCTGCCTTTATTGCACATTTTATGGGCCATCACAATTTGGGTTCCATGGGAGCCCAGAATTTGCAAAAGACAAAATTACTTATCCAACCCTTTACAACATACTATAAGGAAACCAATTCCAAAATTTAGTTCAGCTAGGACAAGAAATGTAAGAGATATAGACCTGTAAACACAGCTTACACACAAAATTTGATGTGAAACAGACACATTTTAAGGGCTATCAGAATTTGGGTTCCATGGGAGCCCAGGGGTTACAGGAACCAAAATTACTTAAGCAGCCCTTAAGATAATGCTATAAGGAAGCTAATGGCCAAATTTGGTTGAGCTAGGGTAAGAATTGTAAGAGATATAGACTTGTAAACACAGCTTACACGCAAAATTTGATGTGAAATGGGACACATTTTATGGGCTATCATAATTTGGGTTCCATGGGAGCCCATGGGTTACAGGAACCAAAATTGCTTATGCAGTCCTTAAGATAATGCTATAAGGAAGCCCATGGCCAAATTTGGTTGTGCTAGGATAAGAAATGTAAGAGATATAGACTTGTAAACACAGCTTACACGCAAACCTGAATGTGGGACGCCGACGCCAACGCCGACGCCGACGCCGACCCCGGGGTGATTACATAAGCTCTCTTATTCTTCGAATAGTCGAGCTAAAAACGAAAACCCAGCAGCGCATCTTCACTTACTGATCATCATTCCTGTAAAGTTTCGCGACAGTGGGTTAAATAGTTATGGAGGATCGATTGACACAAGTTTTTTGGACGGACAAGTGCAAATCTATATTCTTCTCTTGAAACTTTAATAGACACAGGCAGGCGCTTAACCCCACAAAAATTTTGTGTAACGTTATTGAATTCCGTCAAACAATCTTGTTTTGTGTTTTCAATAAATATTCAATTGGCTGGTGTCAACACAATTATTTTGTGTTTTATAAGCTAAATGTTATGAACATTGTCTCTTTCAATACCGAGCGTAGACTGCTCCACGGCGTTTGACTAAAACGCGACATCAGGGTGAAACATTCTATACTGAGCAATTTTGTTGGCTGAAATCTGATTGGCTAATCGTAAGGTCAATCTGACATGACCTCCAATGCATAGATGATAGAGTATCGTAGCGTAATAAAGGGTCTGATTTTAATGAGATTGAGCTAAGGAAAAAGAAAACACACTTGATTTATATCTAGAAAATATGTAGCCAGATATTTCTACCACTTCTGCCAAGTACTGCGTTTAAAAAAACTAACCTGCCAAATAATTTCAAAATTACACTACAGTTTTTGTTTTTATCCAGGTGTTCATGTAATAATGTATATGTGCCAATTAAAAGTACAGATTTATTCATGGTTTCTTAAAATACCCGTGATTGCATATGCGTTAAATGAATTATGAGGTAACTCTTAATTCGAAGCTCCAGTTTAACAGTCTGGCCCGGCTGGTTAAAGCTGTTTACATTGTGTCTATAGAGTTTGGATTCTCCATACTTGTAAGTTATATATCGAGGGCATAGTGTAAAACTGTTGTATCTTGTCCTTTATTTATACACAGTTACAACAGTTTTACACTCACCCCTCGTAATCAGTAGGTTTACAGACAGTGTACATATGTTGTAAAATTTGCCTGCTGATGACGGGATATGGACTTTAAAGTTTGTTTGTTTGGTGTTTTACATCATTTTCAACACATGTAATGTTATATATGATGGTCAATTGTTGTTTTTTGTGGTGGAGGCAGACCACCTACTTTTCCTGGGTAGAACCAGTACTGTACACCTCCCGCCATCCGTAAGAATCGACACTTCCTCACTTACAAGTGTGATTCGAACCCGCGGCAGTAAGCAGGGAGGGTTTACAATACAACGTTGTTTACCATTCGGCCAGAGGGACGCCTGGACTTTAAAGTCAAGTTCTAAGGAAGTACAATGGTTGGAATGTTACCTTCCATGAATATCCCTTCTTTCTGTCCCCAGCAATCAGCTTGATACTGTCCCTCAGTGACAGACACTGAAACTTCCAGATGGCCTCGCTGTCGCTGATCACCTCTCTCCAGCGCTGACACGTCTCAATGCATGCAACGATGTCAACTGTGCCCAGATATGAGAACACGTGTAACAGTGTCTCTGAGGGGAGGTAACTTATGCGGCTCTCCGACTTATAGCGTGGTGAAACACAATTGTGGTTGGACTGAACACCGGACATCACAGGCTGTCAACAAATTCTAAGTGAAGACCATCTGAAATATCATCATTACATATTCAAATATATGAGCAGATCATCATATTTATTTCATAAAGAGATGACATTGTGGCTCTTTTTAAGTCGTACCTCAAATCAAAACTATTGTCTATTTGATATTATTATTTACTAATTTTTTAAAACTTGCAAAAACACATTACATTAGGCCTAAAAAAATATATATGTGTTTCCGGTGGCCCGACCGACCCTATGACCCACTAATTTTTTTCTTATTACGCTTATTAAATAGACACATAATTATGTTGCAGTATGCTGATTAAATGGACACATATGCTGCATAATATGCAGATTAAATGGCAAATGACTGAGCTTTTTTTTATCAAAACTTATAGCATGTCTTTAGGTAAGGTATGTTCAGAATTATGAAAACTGTCACAGTTTACTTCAACAGAATCAATGGTGTGTATTTTATTGTACCTTACATAAAAATATAGATATCTCTTTATAATTAAGCTTTTAAATAACAAAAAAATCGGTAGAACTGTGTATCACCCAGCACTGAGCAGTATTCAATTTGCAGTCCCAGTAGTACTTTCTGAGTTACGCTCCGGACAAGAATTATAAATGTAAAGCTACAAAGGGTAATAACTCTAATTTGAATGAAGATAGAGTTATGGTTCCAGTGGTTCTAGTGCTCTGCACTTTCTCTCATTGCCCATTATCATTGTGTGAAGTTTAATTGCAGTCTCATTAGTAGTTTTTGAGTTATGCTCTGGACAAGAATTGTAAGTATTTATAAAATTAAAAAAGGCAATAACTCTAATTTGAATGTAGATGTTAAGGTTCTTGTGCTCTCAGCCTCAGCCTCAGCCACTCTCATTGCCCTCTATCATTGTGCGATTGGGTCACTATGAAAAACGGAAAACAAAGATGACACATTCAAAATCCATCATGGATAAATAGCGTGGACCAGACTTTGAACAGACCCACCAACCGACTGACCGACCAACCAACCGAGTGACCGACCAACCAACCAACCGACTGACTCCTATTATTATCCTATTTTCATAACTTTCACATCCTGTCTTTAGTTACATATGTCCGAGAAGTTGAGATATTCAGCAGGTGAATACCTCGTCAAACTTCATTTGCAGGAGTATTTATAACAACAAGGTTCCTCCTCTTACCAAAATTAAAGTTTCAGGAGTGTGGGTGTTATGGTTTTCGAAGTTATGCAGATTGCATATTTCTATATGTTGTCAATGCTTGTACAGACCTGGGAGTTAATAAAAATTTCAGTGCTCCAGATAAGATGCGTATCTGCGTAATTGCGCATATTTTTTCATCAAAAAGGCATTAAAAATAAAATAAATGCGTACAAAAACGCATTAAAAATTCGTCATTAAGTATTGAGAACCAAATGCCCGCGTACACACTTCAACAGAAAAATCGAGTAAATAAATAAATAAAAGTAGGCTGTTTGACACAAATTAATGCCATTTAAAGAAGACAGAGCTCTATAAGGCCAAATAAAATTATACCTGAGTTTACTGTAACCCGACCGACCCTCTGAAAACACCCTAGACTCGTTTTTATTTTATTGAGAAAAAAACATTAAAAAAAAAAACAAGTTTGAAAAATAGTAAAGTTCATGAGATCACGGTGCAATTTTCAATTTCGCGCTGCGGTTTTAAAAGCGTGTGAATTTCACGGTATACTGTGCACAGGACCGGTATAAAACATGTCAAAATGGCGTCTACCGGTGCTGTTTTGGCTGTACAGTTTCAAAAATGTCAGCACATGGAAGCGCTAATGTTATGGCGTGCACTCTCCATAAAGAATCAATTGTTGAATTGTTTGACAAGTACCACAAACAGGTCGGTAAATGCCCCGAGTTCCAGGCCACCTGTCGTAAGTTTGTTTCTAAAACAGTAATATTAATGAGCATATGTTTACTTGCTTCTCAGCACTAAGCATTGGCATCGACTACTACTGCATTACAACTTCTTGAAGAAGTATGCCGTTCCATAATAATTTTCTGAACTCAACCTCAATATAAGCTCATAATAACTAACATGAGAAATTTATAAATATTTATTACTTTCTGATGTTAGAGAAGTAATATACATGTAAGTCAACACTTTTACAAAACTATTCAAATGGTCAATTAACATAATTTGACATTATAACTTTGAATATTTTTTCAGCTGTCTGGGAGGCAAGAACTGCTCTTGGTTACATGTATGTCAACCGCAGAATTTGACTACACCTGTGGGTCCCCCATCCTTCCTGACGGTCATATACCGGTATTCAGGAAGAGCATGGAAGTCAAGTCACTCATAACTGGAGATCACACTGTATGGAGCTGGACTGATCCCAGCCGACTCATATACTCATTGCTGTTGGAGCTGACCCTCTTTCGGACTTGTGGAAAACATTTAAAACTGTTTTACCCCTTTGTAATAATTGCAAGTGTTTGGGAAAAGAGTCAGTTGTTACCAGGCCTTTTGGGAAACAATAAAACATACACAATTTCATATTGTTATCTATTGTAGTTTTTAAAATACCACATTTTCCCATTCATCAAAGCTCATCGCCACCTTAAATGGTATCCAGTCAAATCGTACTTAAGTCAACTCGTACTTAAGTCAAATCACTCTCATTTTGGTCAAATCGTACTCAGTGACATTTTGAAATAAGTCAAATCGTACTCATTGATTTATTTCATTAGAAATAATCTAATTTCAGTTTATTATTGATTATTTGTTATCTATTATTAAAATAAAAGAAGTTTGAAGTATATTTAATGTATTTTAAATAATAAAAAGACATTAAAATATGGTCCAGATTTTTAAAAAAAATGAGTACGATTTGACCTGAGCATGATTTGACTTAATTATAAATATGATTTGACCAGGAAGATTTCACCACAAATACAACCTTAGATTGTTTCGACAGTTATTTGATTTTAAATATTGTATGAATTTATACATTAATGTGTCAACACCCGATACGTATAACCAGTGAAGTTGATTCGATATAAGATAGTGTTACTATCTCATTGCTGATCATAGCTTTCACTTAATATGAATTCCATTATAGCCATAGGGATACATATAAATGGCTGACATTCAATATTACAAAAAACACTATTACAAATAACTGTTTAATATAACAATACACAATAAAATATACCAGACATTTTGCACTAAACATTGACTAATTTTTTATTTTAAACATATTTATTTTACATCGATTGCGAAACAAGTTCTTGCAACTTAGATTAATCACTCTTGATGGCTTCCTGGGTAGAACCAGTACTAAGCAATGTGGATTAATTATCTTGCTCAAGGATAAATAACGTGGCCGCGACGGAGGATCGAACCCACGACCTCTCGATCTGGAGTTTGGCGCTCTACCACTGGACCACTCCATTGACTAATTAATCAACAATGGAGTATTTTTTAAATATAATTTGTTTATAGGTTCTGCATCATATATATAAACTAGTGCGTTTTCGATAAAAGTCAAATCGTACTCATTATTTTGGTCAAATCGTACTCATAAATAGCATGAGAGTGATTTGACCTGCAGGAGTACGATTTGACCGAAAAGTGAGAGTGAATTGACCAAAACAGTACGATTTGACCTGAGTACGATTTGACTTAAGTACGATTTGACCAGGAAGCCCTTAAATTAACTTCGCCAAAAAAAAAAAAAAAAAAAAAATGCCTACCTACCTACCCAATTTTTTTCAGCAATGTTACAGTAAACACAGGTATAATTTTATTTGGCCTAATGAATATATACATAAGCGGAAGAGGAAATACGTTATGTATTATGGTAACGACTAAGAGTAAACATTTTACATTAATGTTTTTTTCAAAACTTGTTTTAAGAATACGCATTGAATTAGTAAATCAAAAACGTAAATTCGCAATACACAATTATTTTTTTCCATGCGTAGAATACGCATTGTGATGAAAGCTTATAGACGGAGCACTGATTTAGAGGTTCCTTTACAGACAGGCGAATGAACATGTCAACGATATAATATTTATTTCACGTCGTTTATGTACAAACAGTATAAACATAAGCTTTAAGCTTTTTTCAGACATGTATCGTATCTGTACTGTAGCTAATAAAACATATCATGCAAATTAAGGTAATGCTATATAATTAATTAGGTCAAGAGAGTTTAAAAGAAATACAAGCAACATTAAGATATTTTGCTAATGACCCAAGATAATCAGCATGGAAAGTATATTAATTCTACTGCCACTGATATCAACCCAAACAAAGAATCCATCAAAATCAATATTATGACAGAAGGCACTCATGTGTAGCACAGCTGTCAAAATTGAATTTTTATAGTGAAAATTTGCATTTAACTACAATTTACCTGCTCCAAAATAAAGCCATATTGTAAAACGTGTTTAGATGTGACTATGGCACAATACTCTTATCAAAGGTACAACAGATAAGCCGATCATTACCTGGTTTGACACGTGTAGACCTGTGAAGAGACGCTTTTATTTACCTTTTACTGAAAGCGGAAGTGACATCCTACTGTGGCAAATACTCTTCTTTTTGGAGAACTTTCAAAATGTCTGCGCCCTTAGTGTCAAATATTTCACTGTCGAAAAAAACATTTAAGTGTCTTTTTCTAGGCACTATATTCTTAATGTTGTGCATGCTTTGCCTTATTTACTTACCATTGGATGGTAACTCGTCATTTGACATCATTAACAACACTTTAACCGCAACAAAAATAGATTTGTCAACAATTATAGGTCTTCATGTAGTTTTCCATATTTGTATTGCAAATGTGAAGGGAGTGAGGATCAAATCAGCACACATTGCTAAGGTATTCCATTTTAAGGAAATAAATCGTCATAGATAGATTGACTTGTGTTTTGAGTAAAGCTTATCTTACTATTTTAGCAGGTGACCGTGTGATGATATTGGGTACACAGCGACCCAGTTAGCTCAGTTGGTACGCATTCACCCTGAAAGTGAGGTGTCCCGGGTTTGAGTCTTATACTGGCCACACTTTTTCCATTGGTTTACTGAAATGGCGACAGGGTAATTCAGTGAACACGGGATTACACCCCTCAGGCTATAGAGAAAACATAAAAGGGAGAGGAGATTTGTGATAGTGGGTACAGGGCAGCCGGGTAATCTCAGTTGGTAGAGCACTCACCCTGTAACAAGGGATCCTGGGTTTAAGATCCTTACCAGCCGCAGTTTTTCCACTTGGATTACTTCACAGGTCTGAAAAATAAAAGAAATAACAGTAACATATTTTTAAATTTTATCTATCTTCATACGTTGCTACACATTCATAATTTTGATACAGCATCATCAAAAAAACTGACCAATCAGTGACCAGAAATAAGACATAACAATACATTCTGGTAGGTGATAAACTCGGTCTTTATCCTTGATGTTCAACCAAGTTTACTGTTAAAATTAAGGTATTTACAGTGTGATTATTTTGAAACCCTGCATATTTCTTACACATTTATGCAAATTGATTCAAAATACGTATCTTTCAAAATCTAAACTTGAAAATTATCATTTCTTTCCTCTGCCAAAGATTTTTATTTTACTATAGAACCCAAGGATAAAAACCGAGTAACACACTTTTTATCACCTAGTGAAAATAAGGTAAAATCTCAACATTTTGGCAATGCAAAATTATGAATTCCTTTGTGTATACAGAGCTGCACCCTTTCCGAGGAAAGTTTCGGGACATGAATAACTGATAAGCGCAGAAGTTCAGCAATGTCTTTAATGTGACCCTACTCTCCTTATGTTTAAGTTAATAAGTATCTATCTGTCAACGCAAATGGTGAATAATTTCCTTTATAGACTAATTCTACTCAATAAAAAAAACCATATTCAATTTTTAGTTGTGTTTAGGAATCGCCTTGACCGTATGTTTGTACATAAGTAACACCGTACGCAAGTAGCTCCATACGTAAGTAACTCTTGTCCTAAGAAGTTTAATGATACTTACAAAAAATTGACAGATGTCAAACATTTTTCTTGGTCTTGTAAAATATTTGTGATAGTGGAGTCAGTTTTCTTAATACAAATATTTAATTTCAGATTCTTCAAGATCTCCTTAGAAGTTTACTATTTATCATTTTGAGTGTGGTAGTCTACCACTGCATAGCTGTTTTGTTTGGTGCGCCTTTCACCGAGTAAGTGTAAATTTAAAGCAATTTTTATGCCCCGCCACGAAAGTGGTGCAGGCATATACATGTAGTGTTACCCTTGTCCGTCCGTTTTTACATTCAAGTTTTTTATTAAGTCAATTTCTCAGATACCAAAAGCCATACAGTTTTCAAACTTCATACACACTTACATCTTTATGGCGCAATATGTTCCTACCCAAAACAGGTTAATATAAATGACCTTGGCCTACTTTTTATACTTTGTTAATTTACATTCAAGTTTTACATTCAAGTTTTTTTATTATGTCCATTACTCTGATACTAGAAGTTGTACAGCTTTTTAAATTTCATACACTCTTACATCTGTATGACTTCAACATGTTCCTACCTCAAAACAGCTTGACCTAAATGTTTAACTTTGTTAATTTACATTGCTGTTTTACATTCAAGTTTTATATTATGTCCATTACTGAGACACATAAAGCCACACAGCTTTCAAACTTCATACACCGTTACATCTATATGACATCAATATGTTCTTGCACAAAAGCAGCTCAATATCAGTGACCTTGACCTATTATTTTTTATAATTAGCTGGGATTTTTAAATGTTCAAGTATGTAATTATTAATATTTCACTCCAGTGTTTACTTGGTAAAGCACTCTCTCACTGAACTAGAAAATATTTAGTCTTCTATAACTTGTGGTCTCCCATGGAACCCAAACTGTGATGGCCTGCAAAATGTTGAATAAACATACATCAAAGTTCACATGTAAGCTGTTATATATATCTATATCTTTTTACCTCAACACAATTTTCTGTTGGGATTCATTATAGCATTATCTTATTAGATGAATGCACAAGGCGCAAATGAATCATGGGGTCCCAGGGTGCCCGTAGAGCCCACCTTATCAAAGCCTATGAAATATGCTATAATTTAATAATTTTGGTTTACATAATCATCCAATCTGTTGTACTGATCATATGTGTTACTCTTCTTATTCTTAGCTCAATTATATGACCTCCCCCACCCCAACTCTCCCCACCCCACCCCTCTCCCCCATCCCCACCACCACCCTTCACCCAAAACACTTTTTTTTCTTTAATTTTATCAGTTCTTACACCTATAGCTATTTTGTGCCCGATCACTCCCCCCACCATTCAAAACTTTTTTTATTTTACATATTTCTGTATTGTTTTGTTTATCAGTTCTTACACCTAGCTATGTTGCTTCATTTTTAGCTTGACTATTCAAAGAATAGTGAGAGCTATCCTACTCGCGTCGGCGTCCCCAGCTTTACCTTAAAGTTTTTGTGCAATAGATTTATAACTTCAATACTACTGAAGCTATTGCATTAAAACGTTATACTAATGTTTCCCATCAAATTCTGCACCTTATCCAACAATCCCCATAACTCTTCCTTTCCTTTTGACAAAGTTATGGCCTTTGATTGTCATGTCTTTACCTTAAAGTTTTTGTACAATAGATTTATAACTTTAAAACTACTCAAGCTATATTGCATTAAAACTTTATACTAATGTTTCCCATCAAATTCTGCACCTTATCCAACAATCCCCATAACTCTTCCTTTCATTTTGACAAAGTTATGGCCCTTTGATTGTCTTGTCTTTACCTTAAAGTTTTTGTGCAATACGTTTATAATTTCAAAACTACTCATGTTATTGCATTAAAATTTTAAACTAATGTTTCGCATCAAATTCTGTACCTTATCCAACAATCCCCATAACTCTTCCATTCATTTTGACCAAATGTTGGCCCCTGAATTGGTAAAAAAAATCATTTTTACATAGGAAAAACACTTCAAAATCTTCTTCTCCGAAACAAAAAGGGCTGCAGCTTGGATATTTTGTATGTAGCATCGTCTAGTAGTCCTCTACCAAGTTTGCTCAAATGGGTGACCCTGGGTTCAGAATTGGACCCGCCCCGGGGATCACAAGAGGTGAAACATGAGTGTGTGGGTGGGCCCCCTGAGTCATTACTTAGTAACCGTTGAGATCCCCTAAAACCACATATACATGTACACTTACTGGACATGAAAAGACAGATACAACCATCCAACCAGCATAGACACTGGGTTGCTTCCTCACCCCTGGGGACATAGCTTCTCGGTCATAACTTGGAAACCATTGAGATCCCCACCCTATAACCATATATACACTTACTGGGCTTGAACAGACGGATACAACCACCCAACCAGCATAGACTCCTGACTCCTTCCCCACGCCTGGTGACATAGCCCCTGGGTCATAACTTGTAAACCGTTGAGATCCCCACCGTATAACCATATATACACTTACTGGGCATGAACAGATGGATATAACCACCCAATCAGCATAGACCCCGGGCTCTATCCCCACCCCTGGGGACATAGCCCTTCGGTCATAACTTGGAAACCATTGAGATCCCCACCCTATATCCATATATACAGTTACTGGGCAGGAACAGACGGATACAACCTTTCAACCAGCATGGACCCCAATCTCCTTCCCCAACCCTGGGGACATAGCCTCTGGGTCATAATTTGGAAACCGTTAAAATCCCTACCCTATAACTATATATACACTTATTGGGCATGAACAGACCGATACTACCATCCAACCAGTATAGACCCTGGACTCCTTCCCCACCCCTGGTGACATAGCCCCTGGGTCATAACGTGTAAACCGTTGAGATACCTACCCTATAACCATATATACACTTATCTGGCATTAACAGATGGATACAACCAACCAACCAGTGTAGACCCAACTTTGAGTACCTATTTCCTGGGTCAAATTTTACAAATAATTTGATATTTTTAGACTGTTCGAAGGATCTTATGGGGTCTCTAGGTCAAAGTTCGTGGTCACAAATTTCATTTATGTGTTAACATGTAAATAATAACTTTTTTTTATCCAATCATCATCAGACTTACATACTCTATTATAAATAGGACTATGATCATATCTATTGAGTTCAGCATCATTGGATGAAAGGTCAAGGTCACAAAGGGGTCATAGGTCAAATGCATTTACATATACTTTTTAACATATTTTCTTCAAATTTTCAACTTATAAAATTTCCATTATGTATCCTTTGAAAGGGTTATTATGAAATTACCTCCATGTCATCACAGAAAAATTGTGGCCCTTGATTTAATGAAAACTCCAATGTTTTCCTTTTTAACACATCCAGCTCGCCCATTTGTTTTCACTTTTTTTTCCTGATGGTATGCTGGTTGTATCATTTCTTGTTCTCTGAAAATTCGAAATAGTCGAGCTACGCTGTCCTCTGACAGCTCCTGTTTGTGTGAGTAGGTGAGGGGAGGTGAGTTGAGAGTTGGGGTATGGGGACCAGTGGTATTGGGGTTGGGGGTGTTAAAAAAACACATGATTCCAGATATATGACAGTGAAAGAACGTTTGATACCCGCTCATTGCACACAGTGAAAAAAATAATTAATTACAGTAATTAAACTTTTTAAAGCACATATAAAAACATGCACATGCATCTACATAAGCAGAATATAACTTGCCTTTTAATATTACACTTAACATTTTGTTACTCCATTTTGTAAGCAACCGATGACCCTTTAGCGGTGCATTCGTGTCCCATGGACACATTTTTTAGTTAATTATAATGTTTTTAAATAAATGTACGCATAGTGTTAACACCTGTCACACTCACCTTTAAACTTGAAAAACTAAACTTCTGTTAGATTGTCTGCTCAGAATCAGTCTCTATACATGTACCGGAAGTTAGCAACTGATCTGGCCGTCAAAAATCAAATGTTTATACTCAGTCTCATTATTTCGTTTTCCTGAATGAGAGAAGTCAATATAGATCTGTGCTGTAATCAGATTGATTTTTACCATACTTGATTTAAGCTCTTATGTTGCAACGTTAACACTTGGGCACTCATCTGTTCTATAACATTATGCTGAATCAATTTGAACTTGGTGGAAGTTTAAGAGATGCTGTGTATTGATTGTGTTTCTCTGTGTAATGTATTGAAATTTATCACATAACTTACGTTGTGGGAGTGGAATTACACCATTCTATATTTTCGATATACCACTAGTTATATAAGTATGCAAATAAGCCCAGTATGCACTGTCAAAAAATATCGATAATGACTATGATCCAATTCCCACCGTTTATGTCGGTTTCGCGTGTTAAAGCAACAGGCAAAAGGCAATAAAAGTCGATATGTGAGTTATATAATAAATAGAATCTAACATTCTATAATGTTTGGCAAGAACCTCGCATTATATCATTTTGCCAACTCGTTTAATAAATTCAATAATGAATGAGTACTCATGTAAGATCCTATATCTATGGAACAATAAGTATACAGGCTTGCTTTCAGCGATGTCTGCGGAAAATGATGTTAAACATTCAGAAAAATCACTAGAGTAGTGGCAGAAACACAATAAACGTGGCTCCAGCGTAAATGGAGTGTCTACAATATAATTTGCAGCAACTCTGCAGTTCTGCAGGTGAAAAGGTTCTAGGCCCATTCTCTATATTTTATCTCGATGTACATGGAGGATGAGCCTGGCATGTTCATTCCTGTTAGGCACCATATAACCTTTCATGTGTTGGTGCGCCTTAAAACCCAATTCAGACAAACAAATCCAATGTTAAGCAGTATGATAAGACTATTTTACTGGTGAGGGTAAATCACAGGAAACTAGTCTGGACAGCACAAGTCTTGCCATTACCACTCTTTGTCAGCCCTTCCGAATTTACTACCGTATTTCCCCTAATAGTAGTGCCCAGGCACTATGCAAAATGCTTTTCTTTTTTTTTTATTGAGTTTTTTTTTCTTTTTTTTCTTTTTTTGGATGCAAAAGATAGAAAATGTGTTGCATTTTGAATCTTTCTTCTTTCTTTCTTTTCTTTCTATCTTCTTTCTCTTTCTTTCTTTCTTTCTTTCTTTCTTGAAATTCATGAAAAGGTGCGTGAGTGGGGCACACTACATGTACTATTATTAGTGGAAGTACAGTATTTCATTTATCATATATTTGTTTAACATATCATTCGCTTCTTTTTCATATTTACAGGCATACAGCAGAAACATTTCACTTTGCTCTTCTGTTGTCTGCTACAACGGTTGTTCCTGCCTTGATACACCTGGGCCCCAGTGCAGAATCATGGATACGAGTGTTCGCTTTAAATAGGTATGGACATGTATCGTTACCATTAAAATAATGCATCTTTGATCACAGTTAAAGAACCATAGGAATCTATTCGATAATAAGAGTAGGGCAGGTTCCCAGATTCCTATGTATCCTTCCCCTCTCTTTGGGGCGGCTCTAAATAACCTATACTGTGTTGATGAGCCGTTAAACAACATTCAGTTCACAGCTGCCTCAGTTAGATATGTCCTAAAAACGCATATCAGTTGTAAAAATGGATTAAAAATACAAATTAACTTTTTAAAAAAAAAATAAAAACAATTGAAAAAAATAATTATGCAAAAAAGCCTATGGAAACATGTCCAATGTAACCAGTTGTACCTGTGTAGTAACCAGTTGTACCTGTGTACAAAAAATGAACTGTGTGGAAAAGTTTGTAGTTTTGGGCCATATATGGCCTCAGTTGTACATTTAAGTCGTGCATGGGAGATTTTTCTCATCTCAATCTGTGAATTAAGTGATGTTAAGAAATATTCATTCAGAAGTAGGGGGTTAGGTGTGGTGGGTAGGGAGTGGAATTATAAACCCACTTTAGCGCTTCAGTGCTATGTTCTTTTTTCAGAACAAAATATTGTATGATATTTGTGCATATATAAAAAACACAAATATTTTAGATTTTTAAAATCGCGTTTTAAATTTATAATTTACAACAACAGTAGGCCTTCCCACTTTTTTTAAGAATTTGAGCTTTAAAATCTTTTAAATTAAAAGCTAAAATGAATGACATATAAGAGCCATAACTCATGTTGTCAGAACTAGAGGTCAATAACGTCATTTGAATTTGTGAAATGGGATAAATATTTTCGGCATGTTTATTGTTTCTGGATATTTTCAGTCCTGATCTGGGAACAGAGATGATAGTTTATGTGACAAGTATCTGCAGCATCATTGGTGCATGGCTAGGAGCATTTCCCATTCCCCTAGACTGGGACAGACCGTGGCAGGTAGGTTCATGACAAGGAGAATATGAATAGCTGCAAATGCCCAATTGTGTAATGACGTCATGCATATTAAAGACATGCACCGCAATCTTGATTTATAAAAATGCAGTGTCCTGTTAGTTGTTAGCTCTACTTGCCAAAGACCAGCAGGGGTTATGCCATAGCAGTTCATCTGACGGCATGGCCATTTTTAGCTCGACTGATCAGAGATCAGCAGAGCTTATGCCGTGGTGCGTCGTCCGTCGTCCGTCTGTCTGTCCGTAAACTTTTTTTGTAGCGACTTCTCCTCTGAAACTACTGAATGGATTTTCATGAAACTTTACAGAAATGTTGTCCATGAAGTCTAGTTGATCCTAGCAAAAATTCATGTTGATGTGAAATCCAAGATGGCTGCCAAATCTAAAAATAGATTTTTAAAAAACAAGTTTGTAGCGACTACTTCTTGAAAACTCTAAGTGATATTGATATGGGACTTTTTCTAAAATGATCAGCATGACATGATGTTGGTCCTTGTCGAAAATCGTTTTGATTCGACGTTAAACATGGCTGCCAGCGGCCATCTTTGTTTACAAAGAGTTATATAATGAAAACTTGTAGCGACTACTCCTCTGAAACTACTTGACGGATTTTCATGAAACTTCACAGGAATGTTGCTCTTGATGTCTTATTGATCCTAGCAAAACTTCAGGTCGGCCGGAAATTCAAGATGGCCGCCCTGGCTTAAAATAAATTTTAAAAATACAAGTTTGTAGCGACTACTTCTTGAAAACTATAAGTGATATTGATATAGGTTTTTCTAAAATGATCAGCATGACATGATGTTGGTCCTTGTCAAAAATCGTTTTGATTCGACGTTAAACATGGAGCGGCCATCTTTGTTTACATAGAGTTATATAGTAAAAACTTGTAGCGACTACTCCTCTGAAACTACTTGGCGGATTTTCATGAAACTTCACAGGAATGTTGCTCTTAATGTCTTATTGATCCTAGCAAAATTTCAGATCGGCCAGAAATTCAAGATGGCCACCACAGCTAAAAATAGATTTAAAAAAAATAAGTTTGTAGCGACTACTTCTTGAAAACTGTAAGTGATATTGATATGGGACTTTTTCTAAAATGATCAACATGACATGATGGTTATCCGAGTCGAACATTATTTTGATTCGACATTAAACATGGCATCTTTGTTTACATAGAGTTATATAATGAAAACTTGTAGCGATTACTTCTCTGAAACTACTTGATGGATTTTCATGAAATTTCACACGAATGTTGCTCTTGATGTCTTATTGATCCTAGCAAAATTTCAGGTCGGCCGCAAATTCAAGATGGTCGCCATGGCTAAAAATAGATTTTCAAAATACAAGTTTGTAGCGACTACTTCTTGAAAACTATAAGTGATATTGATACGGGACTTTTTCTAAAATGATCAGCATGACATGATGTTGGTCCTTGTCAAAAATCGTTTTGATTCGATGTTAAACATGGCTGTCAGCGGCCATCTTTCTTTACATAGAGTTATATAATGAAAACTTGTAGCGACTTCTCCTCTGAAACTACTCGACGGATTTTCATGAAACTTCACAGGAATGTTGCTCTTGGTGTCTAATTGATCCTAGCAAAATTTCAGGTCGGCCAAAAATTCCAGATGGCCGCCACGGCTAAAAATAATTTTTCGCAAAAACAAGTCTGTAGCGACTACTTCCTGAAATCAAAATTCAAGGTCATTGACCTCTTGTTTTATTATCCGACATTCAAGATGGCCACCATTGCTAAAATTAGCCAAAACCTTAAAAAATCTTCTCCAGAATGGCTAGATAGATTTTGCAATTTTTTTTTTGAATTGATTGCTAGCTACTACACTATCAAGTTTGTGTTTTTCTTCTTCGTAAAATTCATCAGGTGAGTAATTCAATGTTATTTCGGCCCTATTGTTTAGGGGGCACTCCACAGTTTAATGTACATTTCTCAATCATCAAACACTTGACAAGCTCTTAGCCTGAATCCTTGAGCAAAAATAAATCACATCATCATTGTGTCATACATTTCTTAGAAGACAATAAAATTACCCATGTTTCCATACCAAATAAAAGTATCAAAAAGCATTTTCTGTACAACTTTAGTCCCATTTCTTTAAGATTACCCCACCCCTTAAAACATGCTAAAAATGCAATTTTAGCAATATTTCAAATGTCAATAAATAAAAATAAAAAAAATTCCTACACATATCAGGGTCATGTCTGCACTCATAATGCTCTTGCATCTCAGGAAATGCTAAATTTTACATACCTAGTCCGGCATTTTAAAAAGTTATTCCACGCTGATCTCCTCGTCAGTGAAAATCAGCCATTTTAACTACTTTTAGAAAGTTTTTGATTGGTTCACATTTTTCTATTTATAGCCTCCAAAAAACCCAAAGAATGCATATTCCAATACACCAAAATAAAGTTAGAAGTAATCAAAACTGAAAAAAACATCAAACATGTGCTTCATAATTATTATAAAGACCATCAATGGACCTAAAAGATGCTTAGTTGATTTCTTTCTGATTTACACCATGGACATTCATGCGAAACTGAGGAGTGCCCCCTTAAGGGAAAGTTGTCCGTTAAAAAAAATTGAAACGCCCCTTTTTCCATTTCGCGAATTTATTCCGGACGTCTTGACATACGTATTATTGCGATTGTCCAAAAATTGGCCTAACAGCACCTTTTTAAGATAACACTGAAATAGCCTTTTTAACAGCTTTTTTGCAAACTTTTTTCTTTCGGTCTGTTTTTTTTCCATAGCATGAAAAAGGTCTGAAATTTGCAATCAGAAGTCATTTCCTCTCTAAAAAGTTGCCTCCTATAACCCGATTTATATAAAGCCGCTATCTTATGCGATTTTTTTTTATTTTAACGCGACACGACATAATGACGTCATGTGACATGACGTCACCCGACATGCTATTCTATGTTTAACGTCATTTTACTATGACATCAAAATACCATAGCAACCAGTACTTAAATGGGACGTTACCATTAGCAAACTGTACATATATTGAAACAGTGTTATGGCAAACCCAAGAATTACACCAATGGTTAGTTTTTAAATGGCAAAAAGCCCACCTCAGACTTAGAAAATCCTACTAAAATTGCATATACCAACCGCAAGACACATGGGATCTTGAGATATCGCAAGTTAGATATCTCACGATAAGTTGCGATACATCTTGAGAAATTGTAAGATATATCTCTATTTATTTTGTGATATCAATGACTCAAGACACATTGAGATATCTCAAGATAATTATCTCAAAACAACTTAAGATATCTCAAGACAGTTATCTCAAGATAACTTGAGATATCTTGAGATATCTTGAGATTAATTGAGATATCTCAATACAAATATCTCAATATAAATTGAGATATCTCAAGATAAAATGTGATATCTCAACATGGAGTATCTCAAGATAAATTAGACATATATCGAGATATCTCAAGATACGGTGCATCGCGGAGTATTACAATATACATATTTTACCGAGGTGTTCATAATCTGGGTTTCGTAGCAATGCGGGTTTGCCTTATCGACAAATTACATTCTAACCGAAGTAGTTCTCTTCGCAAACAAACCGAATGGTAACAAAATTTGAAAATATGTTGAAATACAGACAAAAAATCCTTCATTTGACTGTTTTAGTAAAACAAGAGGCCCAAGAGGGCCTGTGAACGCTCTACTGGCTATTATACCATTGATGAATCGAGTCGTACTACATGGTGACTAGAGTGTACACAAGGTTTTTCAAGTATTTGACCTAGTGACCTAGTTTTTGACCCCATGGGACCCATTTTCGAACTTGACCAAAATATAATTGACACAATTTCGACAAAGTTTCATCAAGATCGGGTCATAAATATGGCCTCTAGAGTGTACACAAGGTTTTTCAAGTATTTGACCTAGTGACCTAGTTTTTGACCCTGTGTGACCCATTTTCGAACTTTAGCAAGCTATAATTGAGACAAATATTCTGACTAAATTGCATCAAGATCGGGTCAAAAATATGGCCTCTAGAGTGTACACACGGTTTTTCCAAAGTTTGACCTAGTGACCTAGTTTTTAACACCATGTGACCCATTTTTGAACTTGACCAAGATATAATTAAGACACACATTTTGACAAAGTTTCATCAAGATTGGGTCAGAAATACGGCTTCTAGAGTGAACACAAGGTTTTTCAAGTATATGACCTAGTGACCTAGTTTTTAACCCCATGTGACCCATTTTCAAACTTGACCAAGATATAATTGAGACAAATATTCTGACAAAATTGCATCAAGATCGGGTCAAAAATATGGCCTCTAGAGTGTACACACAGTTTTTCCAAAGTTTGACCTAGTTTTTAACACCATGTGACCCATTTTTGAACTTGATCAAGATATAATTAAGAGAAACATTTTGACCAAGTTTCATCAAGATTGGGTCAGAAATACGGCTTCTAGAGTGTACACAAGGTTTTTCAAGTATTTGACCTAGTGACCTAGTTTTTAACCCCATGTGACCCATTTTCAAACTTGACCAAGATATAATTAAGACAAACATTCTGACAAAGTTGCATCAAGCTCGGGTCAAAAATATGGCCTCTAGAGTGTACACAAGGTTTTTCCAATATTTGACCTAGTGACCTAGTTTTTAACTTCATGTGACCCATTTCCGAACTTAATCAAGATATAATTAAGATAAACAATTTGACAAAGTTTCATCCAGATTGGGTAACAAATATGACCTCTAGAGTGTACACAAGTTTTTTCAAGTATTTGACCTAGTGACCTAGTTTTTGACCCCAAATGACCCATTTTTGAACTTGACATTCTGACAAAGTTTCATCAAGATCAGGTCAAAAATATGGCCTCTAGAGTGTACACACGGTTTTTCCAAAGTTTGACCTAGTGACCTAGTTTTTAACACCATGTGACCCATTTTCAAACTTGACCAAGATATAATTAAGACAAACATTCTGACAAAGTTGCATCAAGCTCGGGTCTAAAATATGGCCTCTAGTGTGTACACAAGGTTTTTCCAATATTTGACCTAGTGACCTAGTTTTTGACCCCATATGACCGATTTTCGAACTTGACCGAGATTTCATTGAGACAAACAATTAAGATAAACATTCTGACAAAGTTGCATCAAGCTCGGGTCAAAAATATGGCCTCTAGAGTGTACACAAGGTTTTTCCAATATTTGACCTAGTGACCTAGTTTTTTTATTTTCATGTGACCCATTTCCGAACTTGATCAAGATATAATTAAGATAAACAATTTGACAAAGTTTCATCAAGATTGGTTAACAAATATGACCTCTAGAGTGTACACAAGTTTTTTCAAGTATTTGACCTAGTGACCTAGTTTTTGACCCACATGACCCATTTTTGAACTTGACCGAGATTTCATTGAGACAAACATTCTGACAAAGTTTCATCAAGATCGGGTCAAAAATATGGCCTCTAGAGTGTACACAAGGTTTTTCCAAAGTTTGACCTAGTGACCTAGTTTTTAACACCATGTGACCCATTTACGAACTTGATCAAGATATAATTAAGATAAACAATTTGACAAAGTTTCATCAAGATTGGGTAACAAATATGACCTCTAGAGTGTACACAAGTTTTTTCAAGTATTTGACCTAGTGACCTAGTTTTTGACCCACATGACCCATTTTTGAACTTGACCGAGATTTCATTGAGACAAACATTCTGACAAAGTTTCATCAAGATCGGGTCAAAAATATGGCCTCTAGAGTGTACACAAGGTTTTTCCAAAGTTTGACCTAGTGACCTAGTTTTTAACACCATGTGACCCATTTCCGAACTTGATCAAGATATAATTAAGATAAACAATTTGACAAAGTTTCATCAAGATTGGGTAACAAATATGACCTCTAGAGTGTACACAAGTTTTTTCAAGTATTTGACCTAGTGACCTAGTTTTTGACCCACATGACCCATTTTTGAACTTGACCGAGATTTCATTGAGACAAACATTCTGACAAAGTTTCATCAAGATCGGGTCAAAAATATGGCCTCTAGAGTGTACACAAGGTTTTTCCAAAGTTTGACCTAGTGACCTAGTTTTTAACACCATGTGACCCATTTCCGAACTTGATCAAGATATAATTAAGATAAACAATTTGACAAAGTTTCATCAAGATTGGGTAACAAATATGACCTCTAGATTGTACACAAGTTTTTTCAAGTATTTGACCTAGTGACCTAGTTTTTGACCCCACATGACCCATTTTTGAACTTGACCGAGATATCATTAAGACAAACATTCTGACAAAGTTTCATCAAGATCGGGTCAAAAATATGGCCTCTAAAGTGTACACACGGTTTTTCCAAAGTTTGACCTAGTGACCTAGTTTTTAACACCATGTGACCCATTTTTGAACTTGACCAAGATATAATGAAGACAAACATTTTGACAAAGTTTCATCAAGATTGGGTCAGAAATACGGCTTCTAGATTGTACACAAGGTATTTCAAGTATTTGACCTAGTGACCTAGTTTTTAATCCCATGTGACCCATTTTCAAACTTGACCAAGATATAATTAAGACAAACATTCTGACAAAGTTGCATCAAGCTCGGGTCAAAAATATGGCCTCTAGAGTGTACACAAGGTTTTTCCAATATTTGACCTAGTGACCTAGTTTTTGACCCCACATGACCCATTTTCGAACTTGACCGAGATTTCATTGAGACAAACATTCTGACAAAGTTTCATGATGATTGCATCAGAAATGTGGCCTCTAGAGTGTACACAAGCAAAAGTTAACGGACGGATGGACGGACGGACGGACACCACACCATCCCATAAGCTCTGCTGGCCTTTGGCCAGTAGAGCTAAAAAGGTTTGACCCTTAAGGGGGCACTCCACAGTTTAATGTACATTTCTCAATCATCAAACACTTGACAAGCTCTTAGCCTGAATCCTTGAGCAAAAATAAATCACATCATCATTGTGTCATACATTTCTTAGAAGACAATAAAATTACCCATGTTTCCATACCAAATAAAAGTATCAAAAAGCATTTTCTGTACAACTTTAGTCCCATTTCTTTAAGATTACCCCACCCCTTAAAACATGCTAAAAATGAAATTTTAGCAATATTTCAAATGTCAATAAATAAAAATAAAAAAAATTCCTACACATATCAGGGTCATGTCTGCACTCATAATGCTCTTGCATCTCAGGAAATGCTAAATTTTACATACCTAGTCCGGCATTTTAAAAAGTTATTCCACGCTGATCTCCTCGTCAGTGAAAATCAGCCATTTTAACTACTTTTAGAAAGTTTTTGATTGGTTCACATTTTTCTATTTATAGCCTCCAAAAAACCCAAAGAATGCATATTCCAATACACCAAAATAAAGTTAGAAGTAATCAAAACTGAAAAAAACATCAAACATGTGCTTCATAATTATTATAAAGACCATCAATGGACCTAAAAGATGCTTAGTTGATTTCTTTCTGGACATTCATGCGAAACTAGGAGTGCCCCCTTAGAGCATTGAAGTTTGTACAACCAGTAGCGCGATACAGGCACTCTGCAAATCATTAACAAGAATTTGAATAGTCCAAAGCAAATTGTTTTTGCATATTACTAATTGTTAAAGAAACTAACCCGCAAAATAACAGTAAAATTAAGCTACAAAACTGTTAATCAAAACTCTATCCGGGTGTTCGTGCCATATAATAATGTATATGTGCCAATTAAAAGTTTAGGTGTATTGACAGGTTATTAAGATACTCGTGATGGAATATGCATAAAATGAGTTATGAGTTGGTACCTCAATTCGAACCTCCAGATTTGGTGTTTGGCCTGGCTGGTTGAAGCCGTTTATATTCTCTCTATAGAGCTTGGATTCTTAAAATATGCAATTCTAATGCAACTGTTATGTAACACGTTGCTCCATTGGCTAACGTCTCAAACTTGCGACTGTAAAACCCCCGATTTACCGTCTGAAAAATAAGTGACATCACATAATGTTGATACAAACGACGTCATTGGATGACGTCAGCAAAATGAAAAACAAGCATGTATGTAGATCTATGATTTTATTTTATATTTGTAGCATTTGAATGGAGAAGCATTAGAATCGAGATAACCACGCCAAGCCGCCACGCCGTAAATTTCAGACCCTAAAACCACTCGTATACCGTCCCAGATAGAAAATCTTAACATAGTTATCTCTTAAGTTAAATATATATCTCGTCGTCAGTTTAGAAACGGTGCACATAGTTTATAAAATGTGGCTGTTGTTGGTGGGATAGCTACTTTTATTATATTGCACCAAAAACGTATGGTAAAATAACCAAGAAAAAAGAAGATAATTCCCAAATTTTATTACCATTTCTTTAAATATTTGCAAGACGTTTTAAAGTCAATACGATATTTGATTAATAAATCACATTGTTAATTTTAATGTCATGTATCAGCAAAAAGTTTAATGTGTAATAAACTTGAACAAGAAACATTTAACAAAATATGGCTTAGTAAACTAATTGTCTTGTGAAGAACAAAGTGCGCTTACGGGTATTTGGATTGGAACATGGTTACACTTAACAGACAAGTCAGCATTGATGAACAGAACGGCATATTCATTGATATTGTGCATGTGTATTAACTTCTTAATGCTAAGAGGCCATGACATAACGCTTACATACAAGCTATATACCAGCTAAACGTCGTAAGAGTCAACTCAATTCATTTTACGCATATTCTATCACGGGTATTTTAAAAACCCATGAAAAAACTTTACTTTTAATTGGCTCATATACATTATATGACCTGAACACCTGCACAGAGTTTTGATAAACGGTTTTGTAGTGTAATTTTGCCGTTATTTGACAGGTTAGTTTCTTTAATTGAATTGCAAGTGCTTCAAATAACCTATAAATGTTGAATTTTAAATATGGTGTACTAACAAAAACTCTACTCTACACATTTTAAAATATCAGAAAGGTTCATGTTTATAATCTTGTTTATAATCAATGGATTAATCTGCAGGTTTATGTCCATTGTTCAGGATTTCAAGCTCTTACACATTGCCTCAACTATGGGTTCAAGACCGGGTCACCCATATTAAGAGAAAATCTATATTTCCGATAGCTGTATAGGAGAACTATTAGCATTTATTTTGTTGGTATGTATGTTTCATATTTTAACCACTAGGTATGGCCAGTCAGCTGTTTACTGGGAACCGTCATGGGTCATTGTGTGGGTCTACAGGTCTCAGCCATATATCTGTGTCTACAGTACTACAAGATGAAAAAATCCAAGCTGACTTGATGACAGTATTATATTGTACACAGACAAGTGCCTACAGAATACTTGATGACAGCATTATATTGTACACGGACAAGTACCTACAGGATTGGATCATGCGCTATGTTTAGTATTACGTGTAAAATATGCATAGATTACGTGTACATATTGAGAATCTCAATTGGAATGTTTAAGAATTGATTGATTGAATTGGGTATTACGGCGCCTAACATGAATGAACATGCCAGGCTCATCCTCCATTTACAACAAGATAAAATATGGAGAATGGGCCTAGAACTTTCTAACCTGCAGAACTGCAGAGTTTAGCAAATTCTATAGTAGACACTCCATTTACGATGGAGCCACATTTTCACGTTTGCATACGCGGTGTCATGATGAAGACCTTGAATGAGCATGATAAAAAATGATAAAATGAACATGAAGGGTGGGGTCCTACCCCTCTGCCTCTAGTAGGATTTGCAGTGGTTGTATTCTATCCTGGCAACTACACGGGGAGAATGTTTAAGAAAGATGCCATCTTGGTTGTACTAAGCAGTACACCATGGATGGGTGATAGATTCCAAAGTCCTGGACAAAGATCTGTGCGCGTCATTCTTCTGTACTTTCTCTATGTCACTGTCTCTTTCTGTAATTTGTTTACTTGATTGCTTTATTTTTTATAAGAATGTGAATAACACGTTTTCCATTAAATGCGAATCTTACTGTCACAATGTTTACCTGAAATAAATATAACATTTTCCCTCGTGCTTTAATATATTAAAGTTAAAGTTCTCCGGCCATGTTTTGTTTCATGAACGTTTATGTTTATTTAAATCAAAATCAATAGATATTTACAATTCACACATTGCAATATCTGTGAAAAGCGAAAATAATATTTTATTTGATGACATAGAAAACTTTGAACAGGTAAATTAATCTATAGGTAAATGTTTTTATCAATTATCTGGCAATAGTTGTGCAGCTATACAATTCAGATTTACCTCATTTCCCCGTGCAGTCACGCTGTGGTAAAAGTAGTATCTACGTCATGCAAATAATACTTATTTTTACATACAACTTAGTAGCGGTTTTAAACATATGTTTCTCTCCGGGACTATCAAGAAATGTTTATATGATGTTTAAGAGTTAAATTTGTTTAATGTTTAAACATATTCATTTTACATTGATTGCGAAACAAGTTCTTGCAACTTAGATTAATCACTCTCGATGGCTTCCTGGGTAAAACCAGTACTAAGCAATGTGGATTAATTATCTTGCTCAAGGATAAATAACGTGGCCGCGATGGAGGATCGACACCACGACCTCTCGATCAGGAGTTCGGCGCTCTACCACTGAACCACGCACTCCACTATTTGTTAAATTTGTTGACAAATACTACAAAAAAGGGTGGCCATTCATCTTTAAATATTTTGTATTTTATTTTGATGTGATATGGACATGCCATAATTGTGTAACGGTTATAAAACTGCATAGGTAAATTGTCTTTGTTGGGAGGAGGATGTTGTTGACCTGTCCGAAAGAAGATGAAATTTCTCCTGGTGCCTTGAATACAGCATAGAAACTGTTTTAATTTGATCACAGTCTCTGCTCAAATGTAGTCAAGGTACGATTTTGCACATTGAAAATATTGGTCAAGTTTTTTGATGAATGTTATTTAACCACTGGCAAAGCAAATGTATATATACTAGTTCAATGTGAAGAAAATATTTAAATAGTTTTTGTTTGTATGGTTATATATGACGGTCGATTTTTTGTGGTGGAGGCAGACCACCCACTTTTCCTGGGTAAAACCAGTACTGTACACCTCCTGCCATCCGTAAGAAATGGCACTTCCTCGCTTACAAGTCAAGCTCCCTGTGGGATTCGAACCTGCAGGAGTGAGAGGCGAAGGTTTACAACGCAACATCGTTATCCATTCGGCCAAGCTTATATTTAAATAAAGCTGAGACATGGATGAAATTGATTAATTCCCTTTACACTTCCCTGTTGAACATGGTCTATAATTTATAAATAGTTCTTACAGCCGAATATTGTCAAGTACCATACAGATATTTTCCTATAGCATTGCTTTAATCAACAGTTATATGGTATTGTCAGTTGGTAGTTACAATCCATATGTGGATTCATCGCAATCTGCATGAAATGGGACAGATGGACGATCTGACAGACGGACGTTCTCACGAATCAATATTTATGTGGCTACTCTTCACTCTTTTGTTCTTCTAGCCATGCAAAATAATTTTTAGTCACATAACAGAAACAGAATGAATAGCATCTATTGTTCCCTAGCCCTAACCCTAGCCACCTAAGTACCGATTCGTAAGCTCGGAGGCCAGTAATATGTACACGTTCTGCCCACAGTGATGGGGGATAAAAATGAAAGTGCTAGAGTGTTAATAAAAAGTTAATGGACGGCTGACGACGACGGACACAGCGCCATCGGTCAGTACACAGACCTAATAACAAATATGTCTTATGTCAGTAGAGCTAAAAACACACACTTTTTGTTTTGGAATCAAAATATAAAACAAAAACACTAAACGTGTAACAATATATTTATTTAGTATACCATGTGCTCGCTTCAACAATACAAGGCACGGGGTTCAATTGAGCTCGTATAAACTACTGGACCAAGTTTTATCTAATTCTACTGTCACCTGGGGATTACTAAGGAAATATACGAGTGAGGAATGTTTTCCTGGAATGTAATCACCGTTAAAACATTCAACAATAATTACACTCATGTTGTATCGCAAAAGATAAATCAAAAGATTAAAATCACGTAATAAAAAAAAAAAAAAATTATGTTCTTTATTTCGGGTCACATTCATTTCTTTTGTTTGAATTAATTTTTAAAATAGCAGATTATCAGTAAATCAGAGTTTAGAAATGCATTTTATAAAAAAAAAAATTAAAACAATAATATTGAAACTTTACAACACAATTACTTTAAAAGGTGTTGTAGAAATGAGAATCTAACATTTAAGTAATTTTTTTATATGTACTAGTAAACTGGCACTGAACTTCCATTATATTCTGAGATCATATAACCTTCTCTATTTTATAAATTCATGGAATTATATATGTAAACAATTATAAAAGGAGATTTTACTACTAACAAACTCAATTCTACAGTATACTTATCGGTAATATGGAATTCTTTTTGTACACTTTTAAAGTGACCGTCCATAAACAACCTAGGCCTTTTGATAAATAGAGATCTTGCATGAGTGTCTGTTTAATACTGAATTTGTAGTTGGATAAAATTATATGTGCCGAAAATCAAATCAATTTTAATAATTTCAGTATTACTAAGCCACAAAAGTGAGATTCTATTTATGATCTCCAAGAAAGCCTCCTAAACAACATTTATTATTGCAGCTGCTTATATATAACGTTGTCGTAGGATGATGTCGTACGTAGATTCGGTCTTCTCCGTTTGACACCATACGACGTGATTACCTCATCGATTTCTGTAATTCAGTATTTTAAACAATAATGGAAATCAATGAGACAATTCCGACGCACACCGAGTTGAATGGAAAAGACCAAAATCTTCTGATGCTTATTTATTTCACCATAAGTAATTATCAAAAGGCCAAGGTTGTTTATTGTACATATAGTACATCGATACCCACCCAACGTACATATGTGTTCATGTTTTGCATATTATTATATAATATGCATACATTTTGTAATTAATACATTTTATTTAGTGAAAGCCCAAAAAATCGTCATGGAGGATAATTATATTCCTAATCCCGAAAATTTATTTTTACATTTCTAAGGATGATAAATTAGACTCGCTGATAGAAAAAGTAATAATCCCAAATATTTTAATTCGCTGCACGTGAAATAACCAGTTCAAGTGAAGCTGATGTTACAATATGGTGATTGGCGTACAAAGCGCAAAATTTGAGATAAAAGCATGCAAAAACTGTTAATGGAATGAATAGTTAATTCCACCACTGTTTTTGTTGATAACAATTTCGTTAATAACAAAATAATATATTCCAGCACGGATACTCATTTGCTAACCCTCATTTGTGAGAAAACAGTAACGTGCCAGATCTCCCATAAATTATTTTGCTTATTCGAGCACTGGCTACTCATTTGCTAACCCTCATTTGTGAGAAAACAGTAACGTGCCAGATCTCCCATAAATTATTTTGCTTCTTCGAGCACTGGCTACTCATTTGTTAACCCTCATTTGTGAGAAAACAGTTACGTGCCAAATCTCTCATAAATTATTTTGCTATCAACGAATCCAATGGAGGAATAAACTATTTACTAGCAAACCTTCAAGACATCGTAAGGGAAATAAAACAATAAAATATGTTTACATGTATTATATTTTTTATGAAAATATTCAGATACGGAACCTTCACACTTTAATATATTTAATACAAGATAATTAACAAGTAAAACTGAAACCCTATTATGCTTAACTGGCTAAAATATGATATAAAATGCTGAGTACATCTTAATGGTAATCTACCATACCGAAAAAGGCTATAAAGTACCATGTATGACATATTCCCTGTATTTGACTATTAAATGCAACGAGGCTAAATATATTACACCTTTTATAACATCCTGTTTAATATAATTAATGTAAAAAATAATACCTTTTTTTTTTAAATTTTAAAAAGCTGTTTGAGTGAAACATTTATCGCTGAAACAAAACTTTTTAACCTTCTATGTTTGTTTGTACATGTAGAGTGGGTGACGTCAAGTCATTTCTGATGAAGTGGACAAATTACAATAGCACTTTGTAAGATACATGGTTGATCAAAGTCAAACAAATTACCTGATAACAATGCCTAACTGGCTAAAACCCGATATAAAACACCCAGTACGTCTGAATGGTAATCTACCACGATACCGAAAAAGGTTATAAAGTACCATGTACGAACCTGTATTTCACTATTAAATGCAACGAGGCTAAATATACTGTATTTTATAATATCCTGCTTAATATAATTAATGTAAAAAAAGAATCAAAACCACTGTGTCTGGCAGTGAATACTAAAAAGCTGTTTGAGTGGAACATTTATTGCTGAATCAACTTTTTAAGCCACTATGTTTGTTTGTAGAGTGGGTGGGGTAGTCAAGTCATTTCTGATGTAGTGGACTTGAATTACAATAGCACGTTGTAAGATAGCACAGTTAATCAAAGTCAATTAAACAAATTACCTGATAACTATGCTTAACTGGCTAAAATATGATATAAACATCCAGTACATCTGAATGGTAATCTACCATGACACCAACAAAAGGCTATGAAGCACTATGAACAACATCCTCCCTGTATTTGACTACTAAATATACTACACTGAACCAAACAGCTAACGCACCAGTAGACAATAACTTTAATGTATGAACTTATTATATGCCGACTGGTACCGTTGGAGACAGGTGATTTGAATGCTTTTTTTTAATTTACAGTCGTTATTGACAAGATATTTGTCTCTTTCAGAATGAAATTTGTTTTGATTTATTGATTGTTATTATTGAGATATTAAAGGTATTGTCTACTGGTGCGTTAGCTGTTTGGTTCAGTTATACATATTTCATAAAATCCTGCTTAAAATAGTTAACATGACTAAGATTCAAAACCATTGTGTTCGACAGTGAATTCTTAAAAGTCGTTTAAGTGAAACATTTATTGTTGAAATGACTTGTTAAGTTACCAGTACTACCTTTATACATGTGCAGTGGGTGATGCAAATTAGTCATTTCTGATGTACTGGACTTGAATTTCCATAGCACTTTATAAGATGGCATGGTTGAACAAAGGCAATTAAATGAAATGCCTAAGATAACTAAAAGAGAATAATCTCAAAGAAGTTAAATAAAAAATAATGTTAATTCTACAATTTAGCCACACTTTCTTTTGTTGACAAAATTGCGACAGCCACTCTAATATCGCGACATAAACATGTGTAATATCTCGACATGAAAATGTGTAATATCTCGACATGAACATGTGTAATATCTCGACTTGAACATGTGTAATATCTCTACATGAACATGTGTAATATCTTGACATGAACATGTGTAATATCTTGACATGAACATGTGTAACATGAACATGTGTAATATCTTGACATGAACATGTGTAACATGAACATGTGTAATATCTCGACATGAATATGTGTAATATCTCGACATGAACATGTGTAATCCTATCTGTAGCAGCGGCACAACCATGAAAATAAACAACAGGAAGACGCCACAAACACTGTGCTTCCATGTGTCATATGACCCAGTGTTGACACATATAAGCTATCACATGCCTGTCATGTGACCCAGTGTTGACACATATAAGCTATCACATGCCTGTCATGTGACCCAGTGTTGACACATATAAGCTATCACATGCTTGTCATGTGACCCAGCATTGACACATATAAGCTATCACATGCTTGTCATGTGACCCAGTGTTGACACATATAAGCTATCACATGCTTGTCATGTGACCCAGTGTTGGCACATATAAGCTATCACATGCTTGTCATGTGACCCAGTGTTGACACATAAAAGCTATCACATGCAGTGTAACATTTTCTGACAAATGTCCACGCTGGTTTTGATATGTGTAATAAATGAATGAATGGTGTTTTACAACTCTTGAACAGCTTGAATAGGTTATATGTAGTTGGAGTGGGGAATGGTGGAGAGGAAAAACTGACGGTAATGTAGATGAAGCTAATTACCGGTACTGGAAACGAATATAATGTTCCCATTCCCATTCAACTCAAAATAATGGTATTCAGTTTCCTGTTCCCAGAATTCAGTAGGGAGAGACATTTGACTATTTATTTGGCTGATCGCCAACTGGGACCATCGAAATGTGAATGGCAGTATGATAATATAGGGTCATAATTTATATCAAGAACATGCAGAAGTGCATGCTTCCAGCCTAAAGAATCTCTCGTTGCATTAAAACACCCATGCCCATAGCCACACCTCGGCTCATGAGGCAGTTGCCTCGGTAAGACGTTAGGAAAGTACGAACAACTGCAAGTAATGGAATATGAAATAATATCACCATGCTGAAAATGGAAAAGAAATTGTAAATGCGAAAACTGATTGTACAAGAATTCGGGAGGGTGGGGGAGCCATGTTTTTCGGACCACCATAAAAATGGATTTGCCTCAATTAAATTTAAGGGCTGGCTATGGTCCTGTCACCTCAAAGTCAATATCTGAATGTTAATGTACATGTATCTGTATGATATTATATATAAATATGACTAGATTAACAGTACATGTATATAATCTCATTAATTAGGTTACATCGTTAAATAGATTATATTAATTAAATGATATAAGCCATTTTTAAAACTCATCTTCGATCTGTTGTATGGATACCTTGTTCCCGAGCTATTGACTTTGATAATTTAATACACTAAATGCCCCATATCATGAACATTTCAAAACATTTTAAAAATAATAACGCAAATATTCCAAACTATGTGTCTGTCTAGTTTGAAGGGACACATGGCAATACTGATTTTCAACCATCAAATTATAGAAATTGTTATTTAGAAAGTACTTTTGCAATCGGAAATATTTTTGTTAGCAGAATGAGATATTTCCCTTCCTGGAACTCTGATACTTCGAAAAGAATTTTGAAACAGCATGTAAAACTGTTTTGACACCAACATTTTATAAGAGTGTGTGTTTCATAAGTGCTTCTTTATTTCGGAATAAAGCAAGTTATCAACTTGAAATTTCCGTGCAAGTTTAATAAATTACTACGACTGTTGTCAAAAAAAATCGCGTTTGGTGCCTATGATTGAGGTGAAAATAAAATACAAGATTTCCACGTGTTCCTTTAAATTATTGTCTTGATTAACTCATACAGTATCATTTTGACTTTAAACCTGCTTGCATATAATTAAATACAACTTTGAGTTTTCATTTGTTCGTCGTATTCGATCTAGGTTTAAGTATATTATTGGTGCAATATAATTAACAGTTAATAATATGCGGAAACAAGTTGCTTTATAATATTCTCGTTATCAGTATTTAATGATTAATCGAATGCAAGTTATATATGAACACTAACGTTAGTTTTTAAAAAATCAAGATTGCCGTGTGTTCCTTTAAGCTATTATGTACAAGTTACACATTTTGAAATATTTTCCATTTAATACTATGATATAAATACTATTGTAATCATGTTGGTTGATTACATGTATACTACAGCACTCATTACAGTAAGGCAAGCATAGTGAACCAAACATACAAAATAAATCCATAAAAACAAATAAGATCATTCGATACAACAACAGTGCTAAATAATTCACACTATTACAAAGTTATGATTAAAATAATAAGCAAACAGTAACCTGCAGCAAATAAAAAGCAAAAGAAACTTTTAGTAGCAATGATAACTGCCATAATTTACTTATAATAAGTTTCACAGCACTGCAATAGGTTGAATGGCATCAAGTCAGAATTGAACTTTCTGCATCCAAGATTCATTTACACTGAGATAAAAACATGAGGAATGGATACAGAAACTTCACAACCGCTGGAGAACTGTTTAGTTGCCTCTAGGGAGTGGTACCAATTATTTAGAAAGAAAATATTTCCAGCGGGTTTATATTGACCCAGATCAATACTTGGTGGGCGGGACTTGAAGATCATCGATACAAGGGCCATAAGCCCACGGTTCTGATAGGACCATAGGCCCACGGTTTCAAGTCCCAAACACCAGGTTTTGATCTCGCTCAATATAAAAATGTTTTATTTCTTATCTGACGTGGATTTTTATGTATTTAATACACACATTTTCAAGAGATTGAACATAATATATACAAATTCTCACAACTTACATTGTATGCCCATCTCTCAACACCAAACGAAGAAAATATAAAGCTTTATCCTATTTTTAACAATTTCAACGTGTTGACTGAACACAACGTTGCTTTAAAATAATGTTATCATTGTTTTTGGATGTTTTCTGACATTTAAAATTGTTTACAATGACGTCCTAATGGTTGAAGGACGTGACATCAGAGGTCTAGATAGGAATTTCAAAAACCCGTCAATAACCAATGAGCTTTGAGTATTTTAATAAGCCATGTTAGACTGGGTTTATAGCCCACCAAGACAAAGAAGTCATATGGTGCCACCCACCCCAAACATCAAAACAGAAATTGCACTCGCACATAAAAGTCAGTTGGTACCACTCACTTTCCATTAACATCAAAACAAAAGTATGCAGAATGGGCCTAGTACATTAAGCCAGCAAACCTGCAGATTTTTGCAAATTCAGGTTTGCGCAAATTCTGCTTTAGACACTCCATTTATGCTGGAGCCAAAATATTTCTACAACAGACTGGCACATAGCTGATTATATATATTCAGATCACAATAACACGTGCAGAATTGTACTGGATAAATATGTAACAATTCACGAAAACACAAATACATGTCAATAAATGTTGTATAGCAAAAAGCATCACACAGATAAAAGCTTAAAAAAACATATAGCGCATACAATGAATAAAACATTTGTTGTGTACATATAAGCAATAATATTATATAGGTGACAAACTATATTTTCTCAGACTGGTTCAATAGCCATTATATGACCATGATTTGGAAAATGGCAAAGGATAGAAATTTAGAACTAGCTATCAATGAATTTATATAAGTCTGCTAAAGCAATTTGTATCACCCATGCTCATTTGCAATAACATTTCATCAATGTGTACAACTACTCTACAATAAATCATTCACCGGATGTTTAAACAAACTGACCCAATTACAGTTTATACATTATAACAGTTTGTACATAATAAAAGTTTTTATTTTATTTCCATGTGTTAAAGCTCCAGATATCTCAGTGAAAGAAAATTCATAATCATAAATATTACTAACTCTGAACACGAAAATAACTTACAGTGACATTGAGTAATGATGTCAAAAGTTTCAAGGATGCGACATCATTTGCCGAGAACGTTCAACAAAGTAAAATATTTCGGTTAAAATCATATACAGCTGGTGTAAAATGTAATTAATATATTATTTAAATGCTGTATTTGAATTAAGGAAATGTTTCACATCAAACATAGCAGTTAAATAATCTCAATATACATTCTTGATTGTTTTTTTTGGCTTTAAAGGGACATCCAGCAATACTGAAGTATTTAAAAAGCACTGAAAACTGCGTCTCGATTTATTTATGCCGTATCATTTTGACTTTAAACCTGCTTGCATATAATTAAATCATTTTGTGAGTTTTCATTACTTCGTCTTATTCTACCCTAGGTTTAAATATATTGTTTGTGCACTTTAATCAATAGTTAATAATATGCAAAAACAATTGGTTTTATAGTATTCTTCTAATTACTATTAATAATTGAACAAATCAAGATTGCCGTGTGTCCCTTTAAGTTATTATTAACTAATGATATTAATTTTATAACTTTCCTGGCAGACAACCATTTTCCCATCTACAGACATTTCAACAAACAGATCTCAATACATTGACCCACTTTAAAATGTGAGTGTAGGCACAGTATAAATATACAACTAATAAAATATTCCCACATTTGTGCACCACTTTTGTTACAATATCTTACAACAGAGCATTATAAAAATCTTCCATGGGTATAACAGGAAAATCGGGATTTTCAACACAAGGTAGGATTGTTTTTATCAACACTGAGGCTTTTCCAAGGTTCCGATTAAAACAAGTTACACCAAGCGTTGGAATTTCTCTTTCTGCACCAGAGTGATACTTTCCACTGACATTTTGTCATCGGACTACTAATGTTTTACATGTTTATCTACCCAATGATGTCGTGCAACTGTTGGCGTTATGGATGCCATCATTAATGGGCATGACATTTATCTGCCCCATGTGTAAGATCAGGATTTCCGACACTCATTCAAAATGCAGATCTTATTCGGTATGCAAGAAGTCTTAATCGGTACCCACCTGCCCATTATGTGACTATACCAGTGCTTACAATCTGTATCTACTGTAAGAATTACGGCGCACCAACACATGAAAGGTTATATGGCACCTAACAGGAATGAATGTGCCAGGCTCATCCTCCATTTACATCAAGATAAAATATGGGCCTAGAACCTTCTTACCTGCAGAACTGCAGAGTTGCTACAAATTCTATAGTACACACTCCATTTACAATGGAGCCACATTTTCACGTTTGCATACGCGGTGTCATGATAAAGACCTTGAATGAGCATGATAAAAAATGACAAAATGAATATGAATGGGGGAGGGTCCTACCCCTCTGCATGTGACGGTGTGTTTGTGAGAATGCAATGGTTGTATTCTACCCCGTCAACCACATGCGGATCTGCTGTAAGAATGCAGCTATTGTTGTAAATGATATACTAAACAAACTTTCAGCCTTTCCCATTCTTAACGAAATGAAATACGAAATTTTTGGGAAATGCACAAAATGTTTGCATATTCAATTTTTAATTATTTCAAGAAACTACAAATCTATAGTTATACAATTTACAGATCAGCATCGTGACTATTCCTTTTTTTTTTCCTGTTGTTTACCCGAAGAATATGAACAATGAAATAATATCTGTCTTCGATGCTTTCATGTATGACTTTACAAGAAGGAAGGAACGAAAAACATCTTTACAACAATTGAGAACATTCTCTTTATGTTTATATAGTTTCACATACTTGAACAGCATAAATGGGTCACAGCATATACGAAAAAGTCTGAACAGATTCAGTAGCAACATGCAAATAATAATACATTTCAAACAGTCTATTAAATCATTTTAGAATTATTTTATTATTAGAATTTTGTGTTTCTGGGTTTCAAGAACCTCATTACTCAATGTCCAGTAAAACCTCAGTGTGTTCTGAGAATGTAATCAGCTTTAAATTAACTGGTTTCATTGGTCCAATTTTTATCACTGAACCAATCAGAATGCTTCATTCATATTTTCATTTGTTTGCTTCTATCATGACATCACTTTCTGGTATTATGACATCACACCCTGGTATTATGACATCAAGTCCTGCTATTATGACATCACGTCATGCTATTATGATGCAACTCAGTGTGTTCTAAGAACTGAATGAGCCTTTTAATTGCTGTGAGAAACAGATTAAGCGTGTTTGTATCACTTATTGAATGAGTTTCTTGAAAGCAAGAATCACAAAATTCTAAAATAAAACAATTCTAAAATGATTTAATAGACTGTTTTCAATACATACTTACCAGCTATATTGTTGTATTATTATAGGGTGATACAGGTGCTAGCAAGCTTTGTTGCACTGAACGTGTTTCACGATTTGCAGTGAGCGATGAATGCAGTGAAGTATAGTTATAAACGGTATCTCAAACCTAGCTTTTATTGAACTATTTAACTTCTTTAAAAATCATTCAGAAATGATTAACCAAACTCATTTTATGAAATCTGTGTTAAATAAAAACTCATTTAAGACCTTTTATTTATGTGTTTATAAATGTGTTTATGTGTGTATTCTGGACGTGCATTGCAAGAAAGATTGAAAAAAAAAAAAGACTGGATTTCATTTTCTCATATGGCAAAACACAATGGCTTCAAAAGTAACGGACTAGTGTTTATACAATGGTACAGCACAGTGTTTATACAATGGTACAGCATAGTGTTTATACAATGGTACAGCACATAGTGTTTGTACAATGGTACAGCACATAGTGTTTATACAATGGTACATCACAGTGTTTGTACAATGGTACCGCACATAGTGTTTATACAATGGTACCGCACATAGTGTTTATACAATGGTACAGCACAGTGTTTATACAATGGTACAGCACAGTGTTTATACAACGGTACAACACATTGTTATACAATGGTACAACACAGTGTTTATACAATGGTACAGCACAGTGTTTATACAATGGTACAGCACAGTGTTATACACTGGTACAACACAGTGTTTATACAATGGTACAGCACAGTGTTTATACAATGGTACAGCACATAGTGTTTATACAATGGTACAGCACAGTGTTTATACACTGGTAAAGCAGTGTTTATACAATGGTACAGCACAGTGTTTATACAATGGTACAGCACAGTGTTTATACAATGGTACAACACAGTGTTTATACAACGGTACAACAGTGTTTATACAACGGTACACACAGTGTTTATACACTGGTACAACACAGTGTTAATGCAATGGTACAACACAGTGTTTAAACAATGGTACAGCACAGTGTTATACAATGGAACAGCCCAGTGTTTATACAATGGTAAAGCACATAGTGTTATACACTGGTACAACACAGTGTTTATACAATGGTACAGCACAGTGTTTATACAATGGTACAGCACATAGTGTTTATACAATGGTACAGCACAGTGTTTATACACTGGTACAGCACAGTGTTTATACACTGGTATAGCACAGTGTTTATACAATGGTACAGCACAGTGTTTATACAATGGTACAGCACAGTGTTTATACAATGGTACTGCACATTTGTATAAGTGACTATAACTTGGTTAAAAACAATACAAGTGTGAATATAATAAATATACCCTGAAGTTAAAATGCATATGAAATACAACCCTATAATAGCTAATTATCGCCTACCTGAGAGTACTTTCTATTGTCCAAAGCCGTATGATATATTCAATACAGGAAAACGAAAGTGTACTGATTTTTCGTATAACGGCACAATACAGGAAAACAAAAGTGTACTGATATGTCGTATAACGGCACACTTTTCAAAAAGAGTGCCGTTATACCAGATATCATACAAGGGGGTGTGTCTAGCGATAAAACAGTTACAGAATATCCAATTTGTTGTTACAGGCATATATCATGAAAATATCTCGAATTACGCATCAATATATTTCATGATATATGCTCGTAACACTCTATAACTAATACATAGTATGGTTTTATAACAATTCATCGTACATTTCGACATTGACAATTACGTAAAAATAAGAAATGTCTTAGATATTTCTGTGCTATAAATGGTTGAGTCAGAATGCTGTTAGACATGGAGTCCTATTGTCAGATAAGGTTCCACAACTCTACTGCTACAGTAGGTATTTACATATAACTCAAGAATTGAATTGGGTTTTAAGGCGCACCAACACATGAAAGGTTATAACAGGAATGAACGTGCCAGGCTCATCCTCCATTTACATCAAGATAAAATATGGAGAATGGGCCTAGAACCTTTTAACCTGCAGAACTGCAGAGTTGCTGCAAATGTTATAGTATATAACTGAAGAGATCTCCACTTTCTCATGACATGGGTAAAAAGCAGTAAACATGCTGCAAAATAACTAATACATTTTACAAAAAAAGAATTGTTTATCATATAATCTGTTTTTATAAAATCATGTTAAAATGTGAGCTGAAACACGTGAAAACGACCCTTCAGACAAAAAATTTACGTTTTATGGTCTTTATGAAACACGGTGATTTTCTCTTTAAAAATCTCTTTATTTTATGCTGATATTTTAATATTTAATTAAAAATGATTTTATCTCAATTTGAAAACTAAAGATTGTACTCACCATTAATTCTGACGTGGCGTCTTGGACGACGTCGTTGATTAAATAACAAAAAACATAAACAATTACCATTTTCTATAGCATCACGTATTTATATAAAGCAAACATATTCCCTATGATATAATAATTACCGTAGGTAAAACACGGAAGTGACAAGAAATCTGATTAGTAATTAATTGATTACCGGCCGTCTGAACGTCCGAAGGGACGATTTCGTGTGTTGAGACTCATGTCTATTCTTATATCACGATGAATAGCAACTTCACCTGTTACGCTGAATGTTTTACATTCCATGTGTTGTGTCTGCAATTAAACAATGATCTTCTCGAGAAAAAAAATGGTGCCAAAAACCATGGCGAATGTAGCAATATGCTTCACTGAAATTGAATTCTTGTACACTTAGTAGTTCTGTACTTGTTGTTTTCAAACAAACCTTACAAACAAAAATGAAAAAAATGCATCCACTAACCTTGGTAATTGTAGCAATATGCTTTAATGGCACGAAATGCTTGTACACAAAGTTGATCCTTAATTGTTGTTTTCAAACAGACCTTACAGTAAACAGACCTTACAGTTAAAACAGAAAGAAATGCAGCCAAAAATCCTGGCGGATGTAGCCATAGGTAATGGATTTCATCTGTCTTGTTGTTTAAAACCAGTTTACAATCAAAAATGAAAAAAGTGCACCCAAAATCATGGCAAGCGTGTAGCAATATACTTTAATGGCATGGATTTCTCATACACTAAGTTGTTCCATACTTGCTGGTTTCAAACAGACCTTTCCTGAAGAAGGGATCAAACTGACAGAGTATCTGTTTGGACAGGAACTTGTTCTGAGATGCGTGAAGAATCGTGCTTGGAGTCTTGGAACATATCTCTATAACACTACGTAGATAAAACTGAAATATATAAACACAGATTAGTGTCAAAAATTGCCCGAGTGATTTCTGGTGACCTTATGTATTGATTAGAGGTGCAACAATACATCAAACTATCGATGTATTGTGACTGTGATCGTCCCGATAGCGATGCATCGATAGCAAATTGAACTATCGATTACTATTGCCGATAGTATGCTGAAATATCGATAGTTTCAATAGTCAGTTAATATTTATATTTCAATAAATAATATCATTTCAGACATTTTACGTTTGCTAAGTCTTGCTTTCCTCTCCCAAAATAGCACATTTGGAAAACTAAGCAGGTGCGCGTATGAATTCATTTATGGCCTAGAAGGGGATCGGCAGTATTGATAATTTAATCTGGGGATTCCCGAACACATGGTGACTACTAAAAGATAGGACGATTGATGCGCGATTGTTGAACGCACACAAAGTGAAAATCTAAACTTGTACGTTGAAGTGGTTGATTGCACCTCAGAAACATTAACAAATATTAAAGCAACTTAGGTGAGTATACATTTGTTTTATTTAGACATTATCAACTATTTAATGGACCGCTTTCCGTCTGTCCCATGTAATTGTGAATCCCGTCTTTTAGTAGTTACAGATACGTCACATAGCAACAAGAAATATGGCCACTTGTAAAATTGTAAAAAATAAGAATGCTAAGGCCCCTGTTTGGGCAAATTTCGGGTATTATATATCAAAGAACTATAATAACACAGCTAACTGTTCGCACAGCTGATTAGAAGGAGTTCCGTAGTTCCTCTCAGAACCATTACTAATAGGGAATATGTTCGCACAGCTGACTAGAAGGAGTTCCGTAGTTCCTCGCAGAACCCTTACTAGTAGGGAATATGTTCGCACAGCTGACTAGAAGGAGTTCCGTAGTTCTTCTCAGAACCCTTGCTAGTAGGGAATATGTTCGCACAGCTGACTAGAAGGAGTTCCGTAGTTCCTCTCAGCCAATATTTTCCCATATCTTAGATTACACCCGATATCTTAGTAGTCTTAGTTTTAGACCAAACCATATTAAATTACTGAATTGAACTAGCATAAAATTGTAATTATAGTACCAGACTACCTGTTGAAGTACCACTTCTTCAATATATATCCCCAATGTTTACTATAATGAAAATCTTTTTTCAATATAGTAACATACTATCAACTGATGTGGAAATTAAAATTCAGTTTTATGAAAATTCATGATCATATATCTGACTGGACAACTTTTGATAAAAGGAAGACAATTACCTCAAGTTGTTTTCTTCTTTCTGCAGCAATCTTTTCTGTTTTACTGAAAATCTTCTTTGGTGGAAAAACAAGGGCACCAATCTATAATAGAAACACAATGTCATAATTTACAATCATGGATAACCTTGATTAAATGATATTTAAGAACAAGTAAAATATTTCCAGCAGGTTTATATTGTCCCAGATCAATACCGGGTGGGTGGGACTTGCAGTTTATCGATATCATGGGATGCAGGCCTGCGGTTTCGATGTATTTCAAGTCCCAAACACCAGGTTTTGTTCTCGCACAATATAAAATATTGGAAATATTTTATTTCTTATCTGATGGATTTTTATGTATCATGATATACATTTTGTGGAGAGATTGCACAAAATACAAACAAATTCTCACAACTTACATTTTATGCCTATCTCTCAACATCAAACGAGAAGAATATACAGCTTCATCCTATTTAATTGTGTTGTTGGAACATAGCGTCGCTTAAAAAAACTCATTTCATTGCATTGTTGTTTTGCATCTGACGTTTAAAATGACGTCTCAACTGTTAACGTGTTTTCTGGCATTTAAAATGATGTCTTAATGGTTTGACGTACATGACGTCAGAGAGGTATTGTATAGCTTTTTTAAGACCTTCCCAATAATCAATCAATATTGAGTATTTTAATAAACCATGTTAGATACTGTAAAAGCGCAGAAGACTATTTTCGATGGTTTCGGGCATATTGGCACAATGTCGATTTAGCGCTCAGCCATAGACTACATTTTAATTTAGCGCTCTCTCTTGCTCCACAGTGTTCCGGCATAGATGTCAGCTAAATAAACATTTCTTACAGTATACAGCAGATAACAATTATGAAGCTGAAACAAAGTGCAGGATAAAAATCCACAAATTGACCTTTGACCACAAAGTGTGACCTTGACCTCAAGGCAGGAACAGCTAGAAAGTTGCTCACCACATATCACCTTGTTGTGTGTTAATAATTGTGCAAAATATAATCAATCTCTCATCAATGGTTTAAAAATGTTTATAGGCCAGACAAGATATGTAATACAGAATTTATTCAAATTATCTTTGACAACTTTGGTCCCTGACCTTCAATATAGGAGCCTGAAATTATGCCATATTACCTACAATGAATATATTCACGCCAGACATAACTGAACTCCCTTTAGCAGTTACAATCAACAAAGGATACCAAACTGTCCATCCATGGAGTGCTTACTATGTGGCTCCAAAACTCTGTTTGCAGAGGCCCTACATATACAGGCTTTCACCTTAAATGTTATAAATGCAAATGAACAATAATTCCACCTTTCGTATAAAATGTTTTCTCCATCAAGGTGCTTTGACTTTGACCTTTTACAATTGAACCACAAATCAAAAGGCTTATGTTTAAAGCAAAGTGGAATGTACAAAGATTCGTAGAAACAAAATGTTATGGTCACTAAGAATTGCCCTATTGACCCCTAACATAAACTAAACTGGCTTTTGCATGGCCGCTTGGGGAAAACTTGTAGGAAGTTTTATAAGGAATTGAGCTATTTTGTAAGAAATAAGGAAAGACACTTGGGCAGTTTGTTTGGAGATAATGTTTGTAAGGATACATTACCTCAGGAATTCTGGATTTCAAACTCTGATGGAACTCCCGGAACTTGCTGTACCTTCTCATGATGGACCACACATCATCACCGATGACAATCTGGTGAATATAACAAACATACTGAAGATAAGATCTGGGTAAAATAGTAATACATTGTAGTTATAGTCATTTATTGAACTTACCTATTAGGCTATACATTTTTGGAGTATTGGTAATACCAAACAAGCTATAAAAAAAAAAGAGAATAGTAGTCCTAGACAGTGTATTAGGCAGAAATTCAACAACTGGCCAAGGGTGGGCAAATATGCAAACAGGGTGTGCAAAATAATTTGCTAGCAAGTGTTGTGCGCAAATTTGCGCCAAGTGGGTGTCTCTGGAATGTATTTTCACAGATAAAGGTGAAAAAGGTGCATTTTAGATCATCTTTCTTTTATAAATGTATACAAAACATAAAAATATTGAGAAAGTAAGAGTTTGGAAATTAATGTTGTTTAGCAAAAAAAATCTTTTTACCCCACCCACTCCTCCAAATGTTGGCTGCGATTTTTGAAAATGGCCTGTAAATGACGCCTGCATGGTTGGCTGGCTAATACACTGGTGGTCCTAGATATCTCTATCTTCTCTGTCCCACTCTCAGGGGATATCTCTTACCAATCTCAGGGGACAGCTTTTACAAATCTCATATCCTCTGTCCCTCTTTCTGAGGTTGTTTCTTAACAATCTAAGACGACAGCTCTTACAATGGCTGTTTTCGATTGGGACCGTTTCATTAAGCACACTGCTGTTCCATTTATTGAGTTCCTCCCTCTTTCATATCATCCAATCAGAATTAAGTAAACAATTGATTTGATCGATTAGTCGTTTTCCCATACTCAACACACATAACAATTTTACATCATTAAGAAAGTACTCAACGCATTAAGGAAGTACTCAATGCATTATAAGCAAATTGAGCAAGTCAATTAGAAAAATATCTCAATGGGGACCAAGTATACCTATGACAAACGCGTCAAATGTCCAACCTAATCGTCACGGTCTCAGTGCTCATGTGTAGATTTGCAGCATTAAGAGTGAGATTGTATAAGATGCACCGCTAAATTTGTGGTTATGTAAAACTTGTACATACCTTAACTTCATACTCATAGTGTGAGTCAGACCCAAAGCTCTGCAGTCTGTACATGGGGATAATGATCTTTATAGTGGGTGGGGGATCTACGTCTATACTTCTTGATAGACTACCAGTCTGTAAACCAGAAAACAAAAGATGAATTTATGTTTTGGGAAAGGACTGCTATCAGCTCTTGTCTTTTTTTCAGTCCTTTTCCACAATGGCCCTTTCTACCTACAAAGATGTTTAATAGACTGTTTGGAGTTGCGATTACTACGGACATTGTTGTATTATAGACAGTATATACGCATTCTGGCAACCTTTCGGTATTTGGATTACTACCATTATTAATACACATTAGCCATGCTACTTACACTTTTGCGTCTGGTGGCATCACCATCTGAATCTGCCGACTGTCAAATAGAACAGATCATAAATAATAATTGTCAAAAATCAATTTATATTGTATTTCTTATCCTTAACCTGCTACATATATATAATGGACTGTTCTTCCTTTGAAAGAAGATCATTCCATTTATGACAAAGGGGTATTTTGGGGAAAAAGACTGATAGCAGCCGGATATTGTAAACCCTGATCAGCCTGCGAGTTAGTCGCAGGCTGATCTGGGTTTACAATGGACACAAAGGCTATTGTAGTCGTGCTTAGTGGGTTAAGGGTTAATGTTATTAGCTGGAAGAAATTTAAAATCACTACATTTTCAAAAATCTTTTCATTAATGAAAACAAAGAGGTCAATGACCTCAACTTGATAGCTAGATCAGCCATTTGAACCTGTGAAGTTTTAGGGAAATAAGACCAACACTTTCAGAGAAGAAGTCGCCACAAGTATTTCCTATATCACTCTATGTAAAAAAAGATGGTCGCTGGCAGCCATGTTCGACCACTTATGATTTTTGAGTAGTAGTTGCCACAAACTTGTATTTAAGCTGTGGCAGCCATCTTGAATTTCCAGCCAACCTGAATTTTACTTGGGACTAAGTGGATATCAAGACAAACATTCCTGTAAAGTTTTATGAAAGTCATTTTGGTAAAGGTATCAAACCAATACCACTTATGATTTTAGAGAAGTAGCCAAAAATTGTATTTAAAATCTATTTTTAGCCATGGCAGCCATCTTGAATTTTAGGCCAATCTGATTTTTACTTAGGACCAACTAAACATCTAGAGCAACATTCCTATATTTCTAAATTTTATGATTTATTATGCAACCATGTTTGACATCAGATCAAAATGAACTTTGGTTATGAAAAACTACAAGTCGAGCCAGTCATTTTGGTAAAGGTTCAAAATCAATATTGCTTATGGTTTTTGAAAAGTAAGTCGCCACAAAATCGCAGTTTTAAAATCTAATTTTAGCCGTGGCGGCCAAAAATCGCATTTTTAAAATCTATTTTTAGCTGTGGTGGCCATCTTGAATTTCCGGACGATCTGAATTTTTGCTAGGATCATCTAGACACCAAGATCAACATTCCTGCGAAGTTTCACGAAAATCCTTCGAGTAGTTTCAGTGGCGTCGTCGCCACAAAAAAAGTTTACGGACGGACGGATAGATGGACACCACGGCATAAGCTCTGCTGATCTTTGATCAGTCGAGCTAAAAATCTTTTCAATTCGGTAACAACAAAAGTTAAATTAATTTCTACCGCTTCCTATGCATTTTAAATTTTGGTTAATTATCTCCGACAAATAAAAAAGTTGGAAGATAAAATATCTGAATATTTCCACACATAAATAGGATCTAGCTAGCTAGGCCCAACATTCTTAAAACATTAAATATCGTCCACTCTGAAGTATTTTTCAATGCAGATTTCTATTTCTAAATTGAAGAAATAAAATGCACACACTCCCAGCAGCTACAAAACTCACCATGACTGTGACATATGGATTGGCCGGACTAGGGGTCATAGAAGTACCAATAGATCCTGTCCTGAAATTGTTAATGAGACTGTCTTGATATACTATTCTTTCCATTAGAAAAATACAGTCTGTACAAGACAAATTGAGGGCTATTTCATTAAAACATACCTGGGGCCCCAGAAAGGCAATTTAATAAACATCTATGGGTGAACTGTATTTCCGAAATATGGTTCTTTAAATTTTGCATCTATGGGTGGGTGTTCATTTTCAAAAGTGCCTTCCTGGAATTCCATGTATATTTTAATGGCATATCCCTGTAATGGATGTTGGATGGATATGCTGCAGTTAACTTCATAGTCAAATTGATTAGTTACTAGTAATTGAAACATGAAAAGAATGTTGATTTTTTAAAATGCACTGCTACAAATTCCTTTTTTTCATGCCAGCTTTCAGCTGTTTAATTTCCCCGTGGTGGGCCCCTTGTATAACTGTACAAACCCGCATTGCTCGTATATGGCCTTAAGCTGTTTAATTTCCCTGTGGTGGGCCCCAGTATAACTGTACAAACCTGCATTGCTCGCATCTGGCCTTAAGCTGTTTAATTTCCCTTTGGTGGGCCCCTGTATAACTGTACAAACATGTGCTGCTCATATCTGGCCTTAAGCTGCTTAATTTCTCTGTGGTGGGCCCCTGTATAACTGTACAAACCTGTGCTGCTCGTATCTGGCCTTAAGCTGTTTAATATCCCTGTGGTTGGGCGCTGTATAACTATACAAACCTGCGCTGCTCTTATCTGGCCGTAAGCTGCTTAAATTTCTATGTGGTGGGCCCCTGTATAACTGTACAAACCTGCACTGCTCGTATCAGGCTTTAAGCCGTTTAATTTCCCTGTGGTGGGCCTCTGTATCACTGTACAAACCTGCGCTGCTCGTATCTGGCCTTAAGCTGTTTAATTTCCCTGTGGTGGGTTGTTTAATTTCCCTGTGGTGGGCCCCTGCATAACTGTACAAACCTGCATTGCTCGTATCTGGCCTTTAGCTGTTTAATTTCCCTTTGGTGGGCCCCTGTATAACTGTACAAATCTGCGCTGCTCGTATCTGGCCTTAAGCTGTTTAATTTCCCTGTGGTTGGCCGCTGTATAACTGTACATACCTCCGCTGCTCGTATCTGGCCTTAAGCTGTTTAATTTCCCTGTGGTTGGCCGCTGTATAACTGTACAAACCTGCGCTGCTCGTATCTGGCCTTAAGTTGTTTAATTTTTCTGTGGTGGGTTGTTTAATTTCCCTGTGGTGGGCCCCTGCATAACTGTACAAACATGCGCTGCTCGTATCTGGCCTTAAGCTGTTTAATTTCCGTGGTTGGCCGCTGTATAACTGTACATACCTCCGCTGCTCGTATCTGGCCTTAAGCTGTTTAATTTCCCTGTGGTTGGCCGCTGTATAACTGTACAAACCTGCGCTGCTCGTATCTGGCCTTAAGCGTTTAATTTCCCTGTGGCGGGCTCCTGTATAACTGTACAAACTTGCGCTGCTCGTATCAGGCCTTAAGCTGTTTAATTTCCTTGTGGTGGGCCCCTGTACAACTGTACAAACTTTCGCTGCTCGTATCCCGCCTTAAGCTGTTTAATTTCCCTGTGGTGGGCCACTGTATAACTGTACAAACCTGCGATGCTCGTATCTGGCCTTAAGTGGTTTAATTTCCCTGTGGTGGGCCCCTGTATAACTGTACAAACCTGCACTGCTCATATCTGGCCTTAAGCCGTTTAATTTCCCTGTGGTGGGTCCCTTTATAACTGTACAAACCTGCATTGCTCGTATCTGGCCTTAAGCTGTTTAATTTCTCTGTGGTGGGCCCCTGTATAACTGTACAAACCTGCACTGCTCATATCTGGCCTTAAGCTGTTTAATTTTCCTGTGGTGGGTCACTGTATAACTGTACAAACCTGCGTTGCTCGTATCTGGCCTTAAGCGGTTTAATTTCCCTGTGGTGGGCCCCTGTATAACTGCTCATATCTGGCCTTAAGCCGTTTAATTTCCCTGTGGTGGGTCCCTTTATAACTGTACAAACCTGCGCTGCTCATATCTGGCCTTAAGTTGTTTAATTTCCCTGTGGTGGGCGTCTTTCATCCTCTTTATTTCCTCTTCCCGCTCTCTCTTCTCTTTGTCGCGCTCTAACTGACGCTTTTGTTCTCGCTGAAGTTTTTCCTCAAACATCCGCCGCTTCACCTCCTGTTCCACTAGCACATTTATTCTGGGAAAAACAGGTAAAAAGCATATAGAATTTATTTCTCCTATGACAATTATATTATCAGGTAGGCATAAAATACATCATTAAATGAAAATCTAGCTCTTTTTTTATTGTGGACAAAGTAACAAACTAGTACACTACAAGAAATGTCACAGTGACAAATGCCCCAAAGTGACCATTGACCTGTAAGTGTGACCTTGACCTTAGAGCCACGGACCTGGATTTTGTGCGTGACACGTCGTCTGGTTGTGGTGAGGACTTGTGCCAAGTTATTTGAAAATCCGTCCAGGGACATTCCTGGACTGATTTTAAAATAACTTGGCACAAGTTCTCAACACAACAAGACAATTTGTTGCACACAAAATCCATGGCTATGGCCCCAAGGTCAAGGTCACCCTTAGAGATCAAAGGTCAAATTGTATCCTGTCAAACTCTGGCAATCCCAGAGTTATTGACCGGACACAATTTGAGCTCTAAGTGTGACCTTGACCTTAGAGCCACGGACCTGGATTTTGTGCGCGGCACGGCTTATTGTGGTGAGCACTTGTGCCAAGTTATTTGAAAATCTGTCCAGGAATGCCAGAGTTATTGACCGGACACAATTTGACCTTTGTCATCTAAGTGGGACCTTAACCTTGGAGCCAGGGACCTGGGTTTTGTGTGCGACATGTCGTCTTGTTGTGGTTAGCAATTGTGCCAAGTTATTTGAAATCTGTCCCTGAATGTCAGAGTTATTAACCGTACACGAAAGCAGATTATTTTGACCTTTGACCTCTAAATGTGACCTTGACATTGGAGCCACGGACCTGGATTTTATGCGTGACACGTCTTCTTGTTGTGGTGAGGACTTGTGCCAAGTTATTTGAAAATCCGTCCAGGGATGCCAGAGTTTGACAGGACACAATTTGACCTTTGATCTCTAAGGGTGACCTTGACCTTGGGGCCATAGCTCAGGATTTTGTGCACACATTGTCTTGTTGTGTTGAGAACTTGTGCCAAGTTATTTTAAAATCAGTCCAGGAATGCCAGAGTTATTGACCAGACACGATTTGACTTTTGACCTCTAAGTGTGACCTTGACCTTGGAGCCACGGACCTGGATTATGTGTGCGACACGTCGTGTTGTTGTGGTGAGCACTTGTGCCAAGTTAACGGGACACAATTTGAGCTCTAAGTGTGACCTTGACCTTAGCGCCACGGACCTGGATTTTGTGCGCGGAACGGCTTATTGTGGTGAGCACTTGTACCAAGTTATTTGTAAATCTGTTCAGGAATGCCAGAGTTATTGACCGGACACGATTTGACCTTTGACCTCTAAGTGTGACCTTGACCTTGGAGCCACGGACCTGGATTATGTGTGCGACACGTCGTGTTGTTGTGGTGAGCACTTGTGCCAAGTTACTTGAAAATCCGTCCAGCAATGCCAGAGTTATTGACGGGACACAATTTGAGCTCTAAGTGTGACCTTGACCTTAGGGCCACGGACCTGGATTTTGTGCGCGGCACGGCTTATTGTGGTGAGCACTTGTGCCAAGTTATTTGTAAATCTGTCCAGGAATGCCAGAGTTATTGACCGGACACAATTTGACCTTTGACCTATCTGTGACCTTGACCTTGGAGCCACGGACCTGGATTTTGTGCAAGATATATCATGTTGTTGTGGTGAGCACTTGTGCCAAGTTATTTCAAAATCCGTCAAGGAATGCCAGAGTTATTGACGGACACTATTTGACCTCTAAGTGTGACCTTGACTTTAGAGCCACGGACCTGGGTTTTGTGCGTGACACGTCGTGTTGTTGTGGTGAGCACTTTTGCCAAGTTATTTGAAAATCTGTCCAGGAATGCCAGAGTTATTGACCGGACACAATTTGTCCTTCGACATCTAAGTGGGACCTTGACCTTGGAGCCAGGGACCTGGGTTTTGTGTGCGACACGTCATCTTGTTGTGGTTAGCAATTGTGCCAAGTTATTTGAAATCTGTCCATGAATGTCAGAGTTATTAACCGAACACGAAAGCAGTTTATTTTGACCTTTGACCTCTAAATGTGACCTTGACATTTGAGCCACGGACCTGGATTTTATGCGTGACACTTCGTCTTGTTGTGGTGAGCAACTGTGACAAGTTATTTGAAAATCCCTACATTATTGTCAGAGTAATCAACCAGTCACGATTGTACAGACGAACGAAGGGACTGACGGACTGACAGATAGACAGTGGGACTACTATATGCACCCCTTCAGGTGCATAATTAAAATATGATTGTACATTTTGCTCCACTTTCTTTGTGTGATAAAATATTCTGATTTTCCTATATTTTAGACGTTATTTTAATTCTGGGCCATTATTTGACTTTAACTCTGGGTCACAATTTGCCGTTATTTTAATTCTGGGCCAGACTGTGATGTGTTTTTAATTCTGGGACATAATTTGATGTTATTTTAGTTCCGGGTCACAATTTGATGTTATTTTAATTCTGGGCCAAAAGTTGATGTTATTTTAATTTTGGGACACAATTTGATGTTATTTTAATTCTGGCAAACAATTCAATGTTATTTTAATTCTGGGTCATAAATGTAGTTATTTTAATTCTTAATTTGAGGTTATTTTAATTCTGGGACACAATTTGAGGTTATTTCAATTCTGGACCACACGGGGACGTTATTTTAATTCTGGGCCAAACCGTGATTTTTTTAAATTCTGGGCCACACTGGGATGTTATTTTAATTCTGGGCCATAATTTGATGTTATTTTAATTCTGGGACACAATTTGAGGTTATTTTAATTCTGGGCCGCAATTTGACATTATTTTAATTCTTGGGACACAATTTGAGGTTATTTTAATTCTGGGACACAATTTGAAGTTATTTTAATTCTGGGCCACAATTTGACATTATAATTCTGGGACACAATTTGAGTTTATTTTAATTCTGGGCCACACAAATGTTATTTTAATTCTGGGCCAAACATTGATCTTTTTTAATTCTGGGCCACACTGGGATGTTATTTTAATTCTTGGCCACAATTTGATGTTATTTTAATTCTGGGCCACACTGTGACATTATTTTAATTCTGGGACACAATTTGAGGTTATTTTAATTCTGGGCCACACGGGGACATTATTTTGGGGCAAATCTGTGATTTTTTTAATTCTGGGCCACACTGGAATGTTATTTTAATTCTGGGACACAATTTGATGTTATTTTAATTCTTGGCCACAATTTGACATTATTATAATTCTGGGCCACACTGGGACGTTATTTTAATTCTGGGCCACACTGTGATGTTATTTTAATTCTTGGCCACAATTTGACATTATTATAATTCTGGGCCACACTGGGACGTTATTTTAATTCTGGGCCACACTGTGATGTTATTTTAATTCTGGGCCACACTGACATTATTTTAATTCTGGGCCACAACCTAAAGTTATTTTAATTCTGGGCCACACTGTGAAGTTATTTTAATTCTGGGCCTTAATTTGAAATTATTTTAATTCTGGGCCACCCTGGGACATTATTTTAATTCTGGGCCAGAATTTGAAGTTATTTTAATTCTGGGTCACAATCTGACATTTTTTAATTCTGGGCCGCACTGTGACATTATTTTAATTCTGGGTCACACTGTGATGTTATTTTAATTCTGGGACACACAGGGACATTATTTTAATTCTGGGCTACACTGTGAAGTTATTTTAATTCTGGGCAACACCCTGCCAATATTTTAATTCTGGGTCACACTGTGATGTTATTTTAATTCTGGGCCACACAGGGACATTATTTTAATTCTGGGCCACACAGGGACATTATTTTAATTCTGGGCCACACTGGGACATTATTTTAATTCTGGGCCACAACATGAAGTTATTTTAATTCTGGGTCACAATCTGTCACAAAACACAAGTTACAACGTAACAATGAGCCTTACTTGTCCTGCCTCACCCGCTCCTGTAGGGTATCCTTTTCCAGCTCTATAACGTCCAGCTCATAATCTCGCTGCTGATCAAACTTCCTCACTTTCTCGTCTAGTTCTTCATTCACTCTATCAACCATGGCCTGCACCTCCTCCAACTCCTAGTTGTAGTAAGAAGACTTTATACAATCAAGAAGATGTACAGTTCCAGTAAACATGCTGCAATTCCATCTACCATCCATATTCCTTAGTGTGTGATGCCTTCGATAGTATATAATGACTGTCACAGTAATACACAGAATGTATTATAATTGTTTCCATAATGCTTGTTTAGTAAAGAATTTAAAGTTTTCCACTTTCTAGAATACATAAAGATATGTATTAAAGTGAAACCCTTCAGATTTCATTTTGAAGGTATTGGAAATTTTTAATAAATTTATGAAAGTTGAAATTTTGAAAATTATTTGTTTAAAAAACATAGGTTAACTTGATACGTTGTAATTAAAATGGGAAGGGACTTACGTAGATAGAGATGATGACCCAACCTATGTGCTTGAATATATGGCAATAAAAACAACCAATGTCCCCAATAAATGACCAATGCCCCCGAAAATTTTGTTTCGGATGGAATTTTTTGACTCCATGACCATTGACCTCCAAGTATGACCTTGACCTATCAGGTACAGACCCGATTCTTGCACAGGACACACCTTCTTATTGTGGTTAACATTTGTGTGAAGTTTGATGGAAATGCCTTCAGTTCTTTCAAAGTTATGGCTGTGACATGACTGTTTCAGACGAAAGGACGAACGAACTAATGAATGAACGGACAGATGGTGAAATTACTATATGCCTCTCTTCGGGGGCATAAAAAGAAGTACTATACAGTTAAGGTTATACAACAGTTCACAAGTAAATACAAACTTGGCATCTCATGCACTACCTTTTTCTTCTGGTCTATCTTCCTCTGCTCTTCCTCTGTTATATTTACTTGTTTCAATTTTTGTTCGAGATCATTTCCATCCAGAGAGGAATCCAGGTGCATCTCGGATTTCTTCAGTAGATTTAATCTGTAACATGCATTATAATATTAAATAAGATTAAAAGGAAATTAAATGAAAATGGAACTGAAATGAAGTTGACAGAAATTGAAAGGACACTGAAATAGTGTAAATGCTTTGTTATACTTTTGTTATCGATAACTATAGTAAGGTATGTAAACTTCAACTGTCGTCTGGAAGGCCAGACTGATATAAGTCCACTGGAACCATGGTGTACGTACAGTGAAGTGTCAGGAGTGTGGCAACAAATCTTGAAAAGAAATGTGTGCACACGGGTTTTCTATCTAGATAGGATCATGTTGACTTTGACCTTGAACATATTTATCAAAAAAAAATGTATAGGGGTTATCTTCTCACCATGGACAATCTACCTGTGTTTGGCTAAGAATCATGAAGAGTTATAGAGTGACAAGGTTTTTCATCATCTTGTTCTGTGACCTTTAACTTATTGACCCCACAATGTACATGGGTTGTCCTGTCACCATGGTTCCATGAGTGTGGTTACAAGTCTTGAAGAGTTATAGAGTGACAAGGCTTTTCATCATCATGTTCTGTGACCTTTAACTTATTGACCCCACAATGTATACGGGTCTGCAAAGTTTCAGGAGTGTGGTTACAAGTCTTGAGACAAGTGTTTTCATTATTAGGACACGGTGACCTTGACTGTGAACCTATTCTAAATGACCCCAAAATGTAAAGAACTGTTCATGGACAGTTTACCTGTAAAGTTTCAAGAGTGTCGCTATACGTCTTAAAAAGTTATAGAGCGGATAAAGGTTGTGTCTGCAGATGGACGGACTGGCAGACTGAATCTGGTATACATCCCTTAAACTTTGTTTTGCGGGGTATAATAAATGATTTTATATTATGGTTGTAATTGAAATGGATAATAGGAACAAGAAATGTCACCAATAAGTAACAAACGTCCCCGAAAATGTTGACTCATTTGACCTTTGACCTCCGAGTGTGACCTTGACCTTTGAGGTATGGACCCGATTCTTGCACACGACACCCCTTCTCATAGTGGTTAACATTAATGTGAAGTTTTATGGAAATCATTTCTGTTCATTCAAAGTTATGGCTGCGACGTGATTGTTTTGGACAGAAGGACGGATGGATGAATGGGGCATAAAAAGTGATGGAATGAAGTGAGAGTTATGAAGAATATGACACAATAAAGTGAGTAAAAAGTACCTTTCCCTTTCATCTTTGATCTCATCCAAGTCCTCATTAAGTTTCACATCCAGACTGTTCAACTCTTCATTAATTGTTATAATCTCAGCTTCAAGGTTGAACACCGCCTTACCCTGGTCTTCATTTAGATATTCCTTCTCCTTTAACAGTTCATCTTTTTCTTCTAAAAACTTAACCTTCTTTGCTTCAATCGTCTTCTCAAACTCGTCAAAATTATGATTTTGATTTCTTAATTCAGTAATCAATTCTGCTATGTATGCCTCCTTTTCTTCAATCTTATGACTTATCTGGTCCAGATCGCTACACCCTATTTTTTTTGCAAGTTCCCTTTTCTGTTCATTAATTTTTCCTTTCTCATCCTTCTTATGTTTTTCCCATCTATCCATCTCAATTTCAATAGAATCTAGTATTTTTCTTTCCTTCACAGCAACCTTTCCTTCCTCTAACTTCATAAGAACTGTTGCTTCTTTCAGTTGTTCTTTGTCAAGCTCGATTTCACTTCTCTCATTTTCAGTCAATTTATCTGATTTCAGATATTCATCATATTCTTGTTCTTTTTCTTTTAGATCATTCCAAGCTTCTTCTATTTCCCTGTTTTCTTCAGCAATGCCGTCTACATCCTTTTTCCACCTTTCCTTCATCTCCATCTCTGAAGATTCAAAGAGAGCACTCACTTCAGCATCGGAGTTTTCTATCTCCTGCAGTGCTTGTTTTAAAGATTCATCTTCCTCCAACTTTGAGTGAAATAGGATGCGAAAGTCACTCTGCATCTTCTCCAGCTGCTGCTGTTCTATGTCTATCACATTCTGATCCTGAAATACATAAGCAAAATGAATGAATTACTGAAATCATCAGACATGTCTTCACCATCAATTTTATTGTCATCACCATCACCATCATCGGCATAAAACTTATGATCTTATTCTTCATTATCACATCATCTTCTTCATCATTGTCGTCGTCATCATACTCACCAATCATCACCATCATTACCATCACATCATCATCATTATTAGCATCACCATGAAAACAACATGTATAACAATATTTATTAAAACATACTGGGACAAGAAACATTCGGAACCCCAACTGTTATCATAATGCAAAATGAAACCACTGCACTAGACACTGATGTCCTAAATCTACATTTCGGAAAGTGAGACAGCAATATCATTAATGAAAGCAATGATTCTTTTATTAAAGGCACTAACCCACCAAATAACGACAAACTTACACTACAAAATCATAAATCCAGACCCTATCAAGGTGTTCAGGTCATAACATAATGTATGTGCTGATTAAAAGTATAGGTTTATTCACTGGTTCTTAAAATACCCATGACTGAACATGCGTAAAATTAATTATGAGTTAGTAACCCTCAATTCACCACTCCAGTTCTGGGGTTTGACCTGGCTGATTAAACCGGTTTATACTGTGTCTAAGGAGTTCGGATTTTCAAAATATATAAGTGATAAAAATATATACAATTCGTTGTCAGCAGGTTTAAAAACGGTAAATAGATGTGGTAAACTTTGCCTATTGATGGCTGAAAAGTGACTTTAAAGTAACAGCAAATAAATGTTACTGGATAATAAACATAGTTTGAAGACATAGTACTCAGCTGGATATATCGGTGTATACAGTCTGAAGCTTGTAGGACTATCAATGAATTAGAAATTGGGCTTTTAAAACACTGGATTCAATGAAGGGATGCATCCAATCTCATTAAAATCAGACCCTTTATCACGTTACGATTCTCTACACTACTGCGGATCTGACAACATGACAGACTGCTTCACTGCACATGTCACGTTTCAGTCAAACGCTGTGGAGCATTCTACGCTTGGTATTGAACGAGACAATGTCCGTAACTTTTAGCTTACAAAATAATTGCATTGTAATCGTAATAGCCGACTTCGCTACTGACTGAGCTAAGCGGGCCAGACGTATTAAGTAAGACATACTATAAGGAAAACCTAATATTGCAATAATCTCGGTAGAATATATATTTTTTTAGATACAAATAGAATGTTCTTGATGTAAAAAACATGCCATTTAGTGCATTTCTTTGATTTTATCGTGCAATCCACAGCAGTAACACACGGCGACTTTATTTTTGTTTGTTCAGTTCACCCGAACATCGTCTGAAGCGCACATAAAACGTGAGATTTCATTTGTTGAAATAGTCGATCTCATGAATATTGATAAGATGAAAGGTCGATCTGACGTGACCTCCAAGGCAGTGTTGTCAGATCCTATAAGCGGAGAGTATCAAAGCGTAATTAGGATTCTATTTTAATGAGATTGGGATGCATCTGTGTATGAAGTTTGAAGAGTGCGGGGCTATAGATGACTTAGTGCGGGGCTATAGATGACTTAGTGCGGGGCTATAGATGACTTAGTGCGGGGCTATATATGACTTAGTGTGGGCTATAGATGACTTAGTGCGGGGCTATAGATGACTTAGTGTGGGGCTATAGATGACTTAGTGCGGGGCTATAGATGACTTAGTGTGGGCTATAGATGACTTAGTGCGGGGCTATAGATGACTTAGTGCGGGGCTATATATGACTTAGTGCGGGGCTATATATGACTTAGTGCGGGCTATATATGACTTAGTGCGGGCTATAGATGACTTAGTGCGGGGCTATAGATGACTTAGTGCGGGGCTATAGATGACTTAGTGCAGGGCTATAGATGACTTAGTGCGGGGCTATAGATGACTTAGAAATCAAGCCAATGAAAAACCTTTGCCAAATAAAAAGTAGGTAAAGTAAAAGATCAGTCATGATGACATTGTTTGGAAGGTAAGTAAAGTACCTATCTTCCAAGTCATGTAGGAATATGTGGTAATGATAGATCTGATAGTGCTGCTAAGGCAGCATTAGATTTACATATATCTAATGCCAAATTCCCTTATACTGATTTTAAAAGTTGTATTAACACATATATTCGTAACTCTTGGAAATCCGCTTGGGATTTGGGATTTGTCAGTGAACGATAAACTCCATTCGATTAAACCATTACTCGGGGAATGGCATTCTTCTAGTAGACCCATTCATCGAGAAGAAGTTGTTCTAGCCCGGTGCAGGATAGGACATACACGTTATACTCATTCATACTTATTACAAAGTGAGCAATTACCAGAATGTATACCCTGTTTTGCACCATTAACGGTCGAACATACCTTGTTGGAATGTGTAGACTTTGATCCTATGCGGCAAAGATACTACAATGTTAATACTATGAAAGAGTTATTTGATACTATAGATTTTAGCCTTGTTTTAGATTTCTTGAAAGAAATCAGACTTTATAAATCATTATAATATGTTCTTATATATATTTACTAGTTTATACACCAGTTGATGGTCATTTGTTGATTTACATATATACATAGTTTATATTACTACCATATCATCCCTTATTTATAAATAGTTTTATCTTTATATATTTACATTAATTTTTAATTACTACTTCATTTCTTCATCTTTCATCAGTTTTTGCGCACAATATGTGTCGACATGCCATAAAGCACCAATCATTCATTCATTCCATCTATATGTAGCTGTGCATGAAGTTTCAACAATGACTTAGAAACAGAGTTCATGAAAAACCTTAATCAAGAGACGTATGGTAGAATGGAACGGACAGGGGTAACGTGTTGCTCCACAATCGTTTCAAGGTCATGGAAACATTAAAACATGTATAGCATTGTGACTACCTCCACATCTTGTTCGTTTGCGGCCCGTTTCTTCACTGCAAGCTCATCCTGTAAGAGTGTGATCTCGCAGTCCTTCAAGCGACATTTGTCATCCAACACGGACAGTTTCTCCCGGACTCCCCCCTTCCTCATCTCATTATCACTCCTCAGGTTCTCCATTTTCTAAAATGTAACCAACAATAACCTGGCTGTTATATTTTAATATCCAAAATATCATACTGGCCTTGACTCTAACCAAACCTGTGTATTACAGACATAAAGCTTTGATATACATTGAGTTTTACTTGAATTATTAGAAACGTGCAACTGCACCTTAGCTGTAATAAATTATTAAAATTTTGTTCTTAACTATTTTCAGATGAGGCAGCACAGGAATTTTCCTAAGAAATGTTTCGATGAATTTTTTGGAAATTCCACCTGACATATTTTGTAGGACAGATGATCACATTTTTTTATATTAATTGGTGAACACTTTATGAAGACTAGGGCATTTTGTTTATACTTTAAATGAATGCAATACATACCTATTATAACTGCCTTGTGGTTTTTTTTCAATAAGCATTCAGTACTATATTATATATTTAACTTTTTACATGTCTTAAAGGGACACACAGCAATCTTGGGCTAAACATTTTTTTTTTACTTTAAAGCTGCATGCACATATTTATCTGGTAAAAACATATTTTTTTTTATTTATGTCTTTTTTTTGTTATTTTAACATACTACTTTACAAGTTAATGATGCATTGTGTACTCAAACATTAAGAACAAGAAATATCACTGTAAGTGACAAATGCCCCCAAAATGACCTTTGACCTTGGAGCCATGGACCTGGATTTTGTGCGCGACACGTCGTTTGGTTGTGGTGAGCACTTGTGCCAAGTTATTTGAAAATCCGTCCAGGCATGCAGAAGTTATTGACCCGACACAATTTGACCTTAGACCTCTAAGTGTGACCTTGACCTTGAAGACCTGAGTTTTGCGCGCGACACATCATCTTGTTATGGTGATCACTTGTGCCAAGTAATTTAAAAATCCCTGCATGGGTTGTGACGTTACGGTCCGGACACGAAATTGCGTACCTGTTTTTGACCTATGAACTGCAAGTGTGACCTTGAACTTTGAGGTACGGACCTGGGTTTTGCGCGCGACACATCGTCTTGTTATGGTGATCACTTGTGCCAAGTTAATTAAAAATCCATGAGGGGTTTTGAAGGTACAGTCCGGATACGAACTGCGGAATGACAGACGGACGGACGAACAGACGGACGGTGCGATTACCTTTTCGGGGGGCATAAAAAATAACATGTTTTGAATTACTGAAGTAATTATAAAATATAATTTGCAAATATTCTAATTGTGTAGTATTAAAACTAGTTGAAGGTCGCATGATTTTTTACTAATCAAGATTGCTGTGTGTCCTTTAGTACTGAAATATCCCTAACTAAAACACAGGTAATCAAGACTGCTGTGTCCTTTAGTACTGAAATATCCCTAACTAAAACACAAAGTAATCAAGACTGCTGTGTCCTTTAGTACTGAAATATCCCTAACTAAAACACAGGTAATCAAGATTGCTGTGTCCTTTAGTACTGAAATATTCCTAACTAAAACACAGGTAATCAAGATTGCTGTGTCCTTTAGTACTGAAATATTCCTAACTAAAACACAGGTAATCAAGACTGCTGTGTCCTTTAGAACTGAAATATTACTAACTAAAACACAGGTAATCAAGATTGCTGTGTCCTTTAGTACTGAAATATCCCTAACTAAAACACAGGTAATCAAGACTGCTGTGTCCTTTAGTACTGAAATATCCCTAACTAAAACACAAAATAATCAAGACTGCTGTGTCCTTTAGTACTGAAATATCCCTAACTAAAACACAAAGTAATTAAGATTGCTGTGTCCTTTAGTACTGAAATATCCCTAACTAAAACAAAGGTAATCAAGATTGCTGTATCCTTTAGTACTGAAATATCCCTAACTAAAACACAAAGTAATTAAGATTGCTGTGTCCTTTAGTACTGAAATATCCCTAACTAAAACACAAAGTAATCAAGACTGCTGTGTCCTTTAGTACTGAAATATCCCTAACTAAAACACAAAGTAATTAAGATTGCTGTGTCCTTTAGTACTGAAATATCCCTAACTAAAACACAGGTAATCAAGATTGCTGTATCCTTTAGTACTGAAATATCCCTAACTAAAACACAAAGTAATTAAGATTGCTGTGTCCTTTAGTACTGAAATATCCCTAACTAAAACACAAAGTAATCAAGACTGCTGTGTCCTTTAGTACTGAAATATCCCTAACTAAAACACAAAGTAATTAAGATTGCTGTGTCCTTAGTACTGAAATATCCCTAACTAAAACACGAAGTAATCAAGATTGCTGTGTCCTTAGTACTGAAATATCCCTAACTAAAACACAGGTAATCAAGATTGCTGTATCCTTTAGTACTGAAATATTCCTAACTAAAACACAGGTAATCAAGAGTGCTGTGTCCTTTAGTACTGAAATATCCCTAGCTAAAACATAAAGTAATCAAGATTGCTGTGTCCTTTAGTACTGAAATATCCCTAACTAAAACACAAAGTAATCAAGATTGCTGTGTCCTTTAGTACTGATATATCCCTAACTAAAACACAAAGTAATTAAGATTACTGTGTCCTTAGTACTGAAATATCCCTAACTAAAACACAAAGTAATCAAGAGTGCTGTGTCCTTTAGTACTGAAATATCACTAACTAAAACACGAAGTAATCAAGATTGCTGTGTCTTTAATACTGAAATATCCCTAACTAAAACATGAAGTAATCAAGATTGCTGTGTCCTTAATACTGAAATATCCCTAACTGAAACACAGGTAATCAAGATTGCTGTGTCCTTTAGTACTGAAATATCCCTAACTAAAACACAAAGTAATCAAGACTGCTGTGTCCTTTAGTACTGAAATATCCCTAACTAAAACACAAAGTAATCAAGATTGCTGTGTCCTTAGTACTGAAATATCCCTAACTAAAACACGAAGTAATCAAGATTGCTGTGTCCTTTAGTACTGAAATATCCCTATCTAAAACACGAAGTAATACAGATTGCTCTGAAATATCCCTAACTAAAACACAAAGTAATCAAGATTGCTGTGTGTCCTTTAGAACTGAAATATCCCTAACTAAAAAACAAAGTAATCAAGATTGCTGTGTGTCCTTTAGAACTGAAATATCCCTAACTAAAACACAAAGTAATCAATATTGCTGTGTTCTTTAGTACTGAAATATCCCTAACTAAAACACAAAGTAATCAAGATTGCTGTGTGTCCTTTAGAACTGAAATATCCCTAACTAAAACACAAAGTAATCAAGATTGCTGTGTTCTTAGTACTGAAATATCCCTAACTAAAACACGAAGTAATCAAGACTGCTGTTTCCTTAATACTGAAATATCCCTAACTAAAACACAGGTAATCAAGATTGCTGTGTTCTTTAGTCCTGAAATATCCCTAACTAAAACAAAAAGTAATCAAGATTGCTGTGTTCTTTAGTACTGAAATATTCCTAACTAAAACACAAAGTAATCAAGATTGCTGTGTGTCCTTTAGTACTGAAATATCACTAACTAAAACACGAAGTAATCAAGATTGCTGTGTCTTTAATACTGAAATATCCCTAACTAAAACATGAAGTAATCAAGACTGCGGTGTCCATTAGTACTGAAATATCCCTAACTAAAACACAAAGTAAACAAGACTGCTGTGTCCATTAGTACTGAAATATCCCTAACTTAAACACAAAGTAATCAAGACTGCTGTCTGTCCCTTTAAGACTGAAACAGCCTTTACAAGAACACAGATATTGAGAAACTAACCTCACACAAAGACATTGAGAAACTAACCTCTAACAATGCTTCCCTGGTTTCCCTCATGGTTTCTAATATCATGTTTTCTTTTTCATCCAGTTTTCTCAGCAGTTCATCTATCTGAGCTCCCTGAAAATTCATTACAATGACCTGTCTGTTACATAGGGCAACTAGTGCATATATTTATCCCATACTTGCCTATTAATAAGTTGTTTTTGGATATACGATATGACACAGACGTAGCTTGTCATATCAATCTATCAGGCAAAAGAGCTTTATCTCATGGCTATCAATCACATCTTTTTTTTTCGCTGATGTTTTCTGTTTGTGTACAACTTATTTTCAACTGTAAAAAAAAAGCTATAATTTTTTTTGATGTATTAAAAAAAAGCATATTAAAATGTTATAGGCAAGCATAGGATAAATAGAATATAAAATTGGTATTTTCATATCACACCCTATATCAGGCCCAAATACCCGTTTTATATTCTCTTTTTATCATTTACTTGGCAGTCTGAACGGTGATGGAAACACTGATATCCAGCTTGACCCTGGTATTTACGTGCTTTACTGTTATACACTGTTCATGAAAAAAAAATTCCAGTTTTCTCCTCTACAAAATATTTAAATAAAGCTCTTATTACATAGTTTCAATATAAAATCTTTATTATATACTTTCCAGTGAAATAGTGGATTTTATGATTAAAATAAAATCTTATATTTTCATTGTTTATATTTCACATGTGAACTATGAAAATATAAAATATATTTTCACTCAAAATGACATCATGCAACTGTTGACATTGTTTACGTTGTTGACGTCATTGTTTTGGCGTATTATTTTTTTCTCCTCATACATTTCCAGGTTGTGAGTATATAATAAATAGAATATTTGTTGGTTTGTCATGAATATCGGATTAATTTTCATCTCTAAGTGAGACAACTCAAATATTTTCTCACTTTTCGATGAAAAAAAATCCTATATTCACGACAAACAAACAAATGTCCTCTATTTATCCCTTGTTTTGTAAATGTTATTAGACACAGAACAGTTCAAATAAAATGATATTCTGTTTTTCTGACATGTTGACAAGGTATATTTTTCATAAGGCTTTTAAAGGAAACATTAAATACACGTATCTTGATATAACACTAAGTACATTTGAAAGTTGTTACTATTTTAAAACACTAACAAACAGACTGCAAATAAATAACCACGTTTCTTACCTTAGGAAGTTTCATCATGACTGTGTCTGACTGGTGTGACTGAGGAACAGAAAACATACATGAAAATAAATGACAATGAAAAAAGACTATCTCTAAATGGTCTATAAAGAGATATTTCTGGTAATTTCTCTAGGACAAAATGCCCTTATATTAAAATTAAAACGAAGCTTAAATAAATGAACATTCTAACATCCTAACATTCACAATATTGAATAAGAAGTGTTTTTATGAAATAAACCATTTTGACAGCTTCGAGTTCATTTTCCCAATTAGCCCTTAACCCGCTAAGCACGACTTTTAATAGCCTTTGCGTCCATTGTAAACCAAAATCATAGTTTACAATGTCTGACTGCTGATCAGTCATTTTCCCCAAAACACCCCTTTGTCACATAAATGGAATGGCCTCAATTCAAAGGAAAAACAGTCCATTTTATATATGTAGCGGGTTAAGGGTTAAAAGGAAAGCCATTCAAATAAGTTATCAGAGAGCATCAAGTATAATCAGATTTAAATGTGTTTTTTTTCTTGGAATGAAATAGTGTCACTGTGTATAAAGTATGCTTTTTGTCCTGATTATATAGTTATAACTTCTTCTTGGTCCTGCATTGATAGTGAAATATTGCTAACTGTCCGGATTATAACGTAGAGTATTACCTGCAGAACCTCCTGCTGTACTTTCTCCAGCTCCTTGTATGCCTTACTCAGCTGGTTCTGCTTCTTCTCCAGGGCCATCTCCATGGCAACCTGAGCATTGATACGTTCTTCCTCCTCAGCGTGGTATCTGTCTTCGAGTATCTTGACCTGCGATCTGAAGTGACGCAAGTATAATAATATATAAAACTTCATATTATGAGTTGTGTTATAACTTCCTGTCTTTTGGGTTGGGGTCCTGGAGCCCAATCTTTCTGGATTTAGATAGAGATTATTTAAGTGCTGGGATCAATTATAGGGAAATCATTCACAAGATGGTAGATGTCTGTTTTTTTTCACTAACGAGCATATGCAAGTAAGTGAAAAAACAAAACACGCCTGCCAATGAGTGAAGGAATTCCCTATAATCAAACCTAGCAATTAAATAATCTATTTATTTCATTTTAAATCAGTTTATGATTTTAACCAAAATTATTCTCTCACTGAACGTTATCAGCGGATGTCGCCAACGTCAGAAACACTTTACTGACGTCATGTCTCAACGTCACAGTTAGTTATTGTTATGTTCAGAGTTATTAATATTTAGTGATTATGAATGTTCTTTCACTGAGAAATCCCAATCTTTCACCCACATAAATATAATAAAGTAGAATACTCCTTAAACTGATGTTATGGGCCAAGACAGGTATTGCACCTTATATTACAACTCATGAACAGACATAAAAGAATTGAGTCTGCATTTTTTCTCTCTTGTTTGAGTTTGTTGTTTCCTAGGTATCTCCTTTTCAGTATTTATTCACATTTTTGGTATCTTCATGAAATGCATGTTTGCTGTTTTGGTCTCAAATGCAATTATAATTTATTTCATCTCCACTCCTTTTTCTTTCAGTTACTTTCCTGAAACTTTCCTGGAAATGCGTTGAAACTGTATGAGAGTAGTACTGTGCTCACTCGGGGTAGTGGTCTGTAGCTATACAGCCCAAGGCCTTATTAACTGAATTACCGAGGTGATATAATGATAATAATAGACTTTATTTACAGAGGGTAATACACATTTAGTTACAAAACTAATCTTCCATGTGGCCCTCTATTATTTACACATTTACAATACTTATTGACAAATTGGTTAAACATAATGAATAAGAGAATAAGATATCAGCAGCCAGCCTCACATACCCTTGTATACGCAGCCACCTCCCATTCAGCTTCTGTCCACAAGCCTGCTCATACATTAGATTTCAAAATACTCAAACTCACAAAAAAAAAAGAAGAAAAAAAAGAAAAAAAAAGAAAATCACACACACACACACACACACAAATAATAATAATAATAATAATTCAGAAACATAAAACATGCCCAAAAAAAATGATGACATCATAACATATATGTATATACCTGAAAACATAGACAAACAAACAAAAAAAGGATATTAATTATTTGAAAAACAATAATAACAAAACACACAAACAAGCAAACAAAGCTAAACACTAACACTTTCCAACGTACTTACATACAATCATACTGTCTGATGTTCATATCTAACTCCCCTATATTCTCTAGCATTCTATTTACAAAATGTTCAAACCGAAAATTAAATAATTTCAGATTTAGATATATTATTAGCAATCTTTAATATCAGTCTAGATGTTTTAGTAATTCATTAATAACTTTATGATGTTTGTAATACAAACAAATGAAGACTTAAAAGAAACAAAGCTGTCATTGTTTCTTATTAACATAATTATTATACCATACAGTCCCTGAAATGTCTCCTCAGGCAAAATACGCTCTCTCATAAAAAGTTATTGCAGAATATGTCACTTTTTAACACATTTATTGACTACAAATATTTCCAATATTACTGCTGTCATTGAGGCAAATCACCAACAACAGATAAGATCAAAGTTAATCAACACATGGCACAATAAAATTAACATGACATATATCATAATAATATCTGGAACAGATTGTAAAAGTTAAACTCTTATGTTTCTGACAGTATTTGCATAGAAATGAATAGAAATTGAAGGGGATTTTTCCATCAAATGCCACCATCAGGGTTCATACTGATGGTAAGCAGCGGTCTGCATATTTATCTCATTCTGCCAAAGTGATCCATATATTGACATCCTTACGTAAGCGATGACACGTAAGCGATGACGATCATAAATGATGTATAAAATACAAACCTCAGCTCCTCCATTTTCTCATGCTCTTCTCTGTGAGAAATATCCATGTCCCATCTGAAACGATACATAAAAGTTGTGCAGGTTTTATGACAAAACATACCTAGCATCAATTTGTGTATTATATGGGAGTACTCTTTATTTTGGCATACTGCAAGAGCATTGCAGTGTTAATACCAAACTTAACTCTCTTTAATAGAACTTGTATATCGTGGAGCGCTGTGGTCTAGTGGTAAAATGTTGGACCCATGATCCAAATGTCGTGGGTTCGATTCCCGCCATGACCGTATGTGTTGTGTCCCTGAGCAAGACACTTTATCTGCATTGCTTAGTACTGGTTCTACCCAGGAAGACATTGAGAGTGATTCAAATAAATTCATAGAGCTTTCGTTACAATCGAAGTAAAATAAATAAGTTTAAACTTAAACTTGTAAAATCTGTGAAAAAATATTTCACTCTGGTTTGACTAAGCATTGGTATGTGATTTATTTGCATTCAAAAACTCAGTTAATGATGCAAGAAGGACAAATTGTTTTTGGCCACTGAGTGTTTGTTGTTTTCAAAATGCCTTTTGCAAAGTGATGAGAGGGTAAAAAAATTATTTTATGTTGTGTGATATTTAGTTTTTTAAAAATGCAGAAAATGTATGTGAGTACGGCAATATACTGTAGAATCATTTTTGTCCATGAATTTCATAACTTCTTAGGAACTGAATTTACAGGTCTTTACTGGATGTGGATCAAATATATGTGACTTAATCATGTGTTATAGTAGGGAGTGTGCATTAATTAAAGCAAAGAAATGGTCAAATGCCATACAAAGCATTTATACATCAGATTAAACCCACGTATTGTGTTTATAATTTACATGTGCCAATTGCAATCAAATACATAGAGGATATTTGTTGTTTTGGAGTGAATAACATATTTTATTCCATCGAGAAGTGAGAAAACTTTATGTTTTCACGAATGCGGAGCACGAGTGAAAATATAAAAGTTTTCTTACTTGAGATGAAATAAAATATGTTATTCACCATAATTTCAGTAACTAAACTGTTTTACACACGCTTCTTTCCTAGTCACGATGATGTAACGAAACGTTACATGACGTCACCTTTTTTGAAACCATTAACGTCACAGAAAAAAAGTAATTAAGTAAACAGTGCATTTAACAGTATAACAGAAGGAACATCTTGTGTTACTGTGCATGCATTTGTGTTGGTTGTACATTAAAAAAGTAGTCCCGGCAGCTACTGTGGAAATAAAACTCGTGTGGAATATCACTTTTATTTCACTGATAAAACACAGTATTTCATTGCTTATCATAAAATAAAAAAAATTACCTACAGGTACACATCATGAACAAGAGCTGTCGGAGAACAGCGCAGCTCGATTTGATTTTTCAGAGAATAATAAATTTATAGCTAGTATATACCATCAGACAACAAGGCTACAACAATGTGGGGTGGGGTTGGGAGCACAACATAACTATGTGTAAGAATTGACCAAAACTACACAGAAATATGTAAAAAAAAAATCAATAAAAAAAAAATCGAGTTGAGTTGGGTGCGGGGTGGGGATGGGAGAGAGGGGGGGTGGATGGTGGGGGATTGGGGGTGGTGAGGGCAACATATATGTGTTAGAAGCTATGTAATAATTCACCAAAACAACACAAAAAGTATGAAGAAAAAAAATAATATAAAAAATCGAGGGGGGGGGAGGGGCAACATAGATGTGTAAGAATTGACAAAAGCAACACAGAAATATGTAAAAAAAAAATGTTTCAAGTGGGGGTGGTGGGGGGAGCGGCGGGGAGTGGGTTTGTGGGGGCAGGGGGGAGGGTGCAACATATATGTGTAAGAATTGACTAAAACAACAAAGAAATATGTAAAAAAAAAAAAATCAAGTGTGTTTGTGTGGCAGGGGGTGGGGAAGGGAGGGGGGGGGGAGGGGAGGGAGGGGGGGGGGCAAAGGTTGCAACAAATGTGTAAGAATCGACTAAAACAACACAGAAATATAAAGGGAAAAAAAGGAAGATTTTCAAGTGGGGGGGGGGGGGGGGGGGGGGGGGGAGTGGGGAGGTAGCGGGGGGTGAAAGGCGGGAGTGGGTTGACTAGGGGGCAACATATAAGTATAAGAATTGACAAAAGCAACACAGAAATATGTAAAAAAAAATAGTTTCAAGTGGGGGTGGGGTGGGGGGAGGGAGAGTGGGTGAGATGCGGGAGTGGGTTGGGAGGGGGGCAACATATATGTGTAAGAATTGACTAAAACAACACAGAAATATGACGGAAAAAAAAGGAAGATTTTCAAGTGGGGGGGGGGGGGGAGGGGGGGGTAGCGGGGAGGGGGGGGTAGCGGGGGGTGAAAGGCGGGAGTGGGTTGACTAGGGGGCAACATATAAGTATAAGAATTGACAAAAGCAACACAGAAATATGTAAAAAAAAAAATAGTTTCAAGTGGGGGTGGGGTGGGGGGAGGGAGAGTGGGTGAGATGCGGGAGTGGGTTGGGGAGGGTGGCAACATATATGTGTAAGAATTGACTAAAACAACAAAGAAATATGTTAAAAAAAAATAAAAAAATAAAGTTTCAAGTGGGGGGGGGGGGGGGAGGGGAGAGAGGGGGGGAGAGAGAGGCGGGGGTGGGGGGCAGCAACATATATGTGTAAGAATTTACAAAAGCAACACAGAAATATGTAAAAAAAAAAAAAAAACTTTCAAGTGGGGATGAGGTGGGGGTGGGGTGTGGGTGTGGGGAGGGGTGGTGTTGAGCGTGTGCGTGGTGAGAGGCGGGAGTGGGTGGGGGGGGGGGCAACATATATGTGTCAGAATTGACTAAAACAACAAAGAAATATAGAAAAAAAAATCAAGTGTGTGTGTGGCGGGGGGGGGGGGGGGGGGGGGGGGCGGGGGGTGAGAGCGGGAGGGGGGTGAGAGGGGGGAACATATATGTATAAGAATTGACAAAAGCAACACAGAAATATGTAAAAAAAAATAAAAGTTTCAAGTGGGCGTGGGGTGGGGGGAGGGATCGTGGGTGAGATGCGGGGAGTGGGTTGGGGAGGGTGGGCAACATATATGTGTAAGAATTTACTAAAACAAAAAAGAAATATGTTAAAAATAATAAAAAAAAAAAAAAGTTTCAAGTGGGGGAGAGGGTGGGGGGCAGCAACATATATATATATATATAAAGTTTCAAGTGGGGGTGAGGGGGGGGGGGGGGGGGGGGGGGGGCGGGGGTATGGGGCAACATATATGTGTAAGAATTGACTAAAACAACAAAGAAATATGTAAAAAAAAAAAAAAAAAATCAAGTCTGGGGGGCTGAGGGGAGGGGGTGAGAGGCGGGTGGGGGGGGGGGGGGGGGGTTGGGTTGCTGGGGGGTCGGGAGGCTTGCAACATATATGTGTAAGAATTGACTAAAACAAGACAGATATATGTAAAAAAAAAAAAAAAAAATGTGGAGGGAGGGAGGGGGGATGGGGAGGAGGGAGCCCATGCCCCAATATGGGTGAAGTAATAACATGCATAATGCTATAACAAATCCCAAACCAAAATTATAGATATATACATGCTTACATGCAAACCTAAATCTGCCTTTATTTCACATTTTATAGGCCATCACAATTTGGGTTCCATGGGAGCCCAGAATTTGCAGAAGACAAAATTACTTATCCAACCCTTTACAACATACAATAAGGAAACCAATTCCAAAATTTAGTTCAGCTAGGACAAGAAATGTAAGAGATATAGACCTGTAAACACAGCTTACACGCAAAATTTGATGTGAAATAGACATATTTTAAGGGCTATCAGATTTTGGGTTCCATGGGAGTCCAGGGGTTACAGGAACCAAAATTACTTAAGCAGCCCTTATGATAATGCTGTAAGGAAGCTAATGGCCAAATTTGGTTGTGCTAGGGTAAGAATTGTAAGAGATATAGACTTGTAAACACAGCTTACACGCAAAATTTGATGTGAAATGGGGCACATTTTATGGGCTATCATAATTTGGGTTCCATGGGAGTCCATGGGTTACAGGAACCAAAATTGCTCATGCAGTCCATAAGATAATGCTATAAGGAAGCCCATGAACACATTTGGTTGTGCTAGGATAAGAAATGTAAGAGATATATACTTGTAAACACAGCTTACACGCAAACCTTGATGTGGGACGCCGACGCCAACGCCAACGCCGACCCCCGTGGTGATTACATAAGCTCTCTTATTCTTCGAATAGTCGAGCTAAAAATGAATACCCACTGCTGAATATATGTCAATGAGTTTTGAGTTTGTAACTCATAATTTAATTCTGAATGGCATAAAGAAATTGGCTTACATTCTTAATGTATAATACGCACTTACTTGTATGTATTCAAATATTCTTGTATTTAGGAAATAATTATACAATGTCTTGCATTTCTTTTTCACAAGTTTCTCTATATGTTTTTGTTAATTGTTTATATCCCAATGTCCTAAATTAAATGAAGACAGTAAAGATTATTTCAAATATTTACCTTGAATTTAGCCATCCATCTCCTCTAAAAAATTAGCTCACAATTTTCTTTCAGAACCATATTTTAGTAAATGAACATTTAATTATTACATTAGCAACAAACATATTAAAGCAATGGCTACCTTTTATGGTTTTACAACAGTTGGAAGGACACAAGTTTCATAATCAGTAAAGAAATCTAATAACAATATTATTATTTTTTTGACAAATGATGAATTATAATTCTCACAAATTTTATCTCATTTTAAATCATGCAAGTAAATTTAATTAGGGTGTGCCCTAAATTACATAGCTGAGGAGTTATACATTCTTTCATTTTAGACAGGCTAGTGGATACATTCCTCAATTTGTTTTTAATTTCGCAAGTAAAACCCAGCTGATTGTAAAGTCACGTTTCATTTCCAACCACATATAACACACAAAATTATTTTTTTTCTTTTGGCTAATTAAATAAGGTGCCTTAGTATTCCATTGTAGATAAACACACTTAATTCCTCTACCTTGCTCTCTAGGCAATATTACAACTAG